>CATIWF010006254.1:0-38405 GCA_949630135.1 Balakata baccata | reverse complement strand
AATTGCAATTGTTTAAACCTTTAAACAAGCTTACTAGAGAGTGTTGAAACTTAAGCCTCTATAGCTATTGTAGCAATTATTGCTCTATGGCTAATGTGTATAGTTTCGACTCTCCTTTCTTAAGCGTTATATTATTTCTTTAGTCTTGCATATATTGTATATGTGAGACCTACATGTAGTATCCATGTGTTTCTATAAGAAATAATGCTATCCTCTTTATCAAATTTACTTGATATAAAAGGTGCATCTATATGCCTTATCCTTTTGCTTCTTTAAAATCCTAAATATGCTTTGTTATTCCATTTCCATTTTTCAACTCTGCCCATAATGGAAGTACCTTTTAAGATGTCTCTCTACTTTTTCCTTTTATCTATAATGCATGTTACATTTTAGATCTCCCTTCTATCATCTTGGAGTGGTAGAGCAATTTAGATATCTCATATCACATAGTGTAAGCTTGCTCATTGGCCATCTCCCTAAGATGATACACAATGGTTTTGCATCCATTTCATGCTAACTTTTGAAGTTTGAACAACGTAGGATCAATCCATTGTTATTCAAGTACTTCTTGTATGCAAATTGTTCATAACACTTGCATCTCAAGCATTAAGGGAAGGAAAATAGCTATTCCGAGACTTTGGCGACCCTTTGGATTTGAGAACCATTCTCAGTTTTATGCCAGTCAAGGAAGTTTAGGTTAGTCACAATGTTTGACTCATGATTACGCTTTGATTCACATTGAATCATATGATTCTAACAACCTAGATGTAAAAATCGAGATTGTAGAAGTGTTTACATGAATGAATGCATGATATTAGGTCTTTAATAAAACACATTATGGCTCCCACTATTTTATTGTGAATCCATGGCCCTCACTATGGTTCTAGGAGAACTTATATGTAAGTCTTCCTAGTGGTTCAATATCCAATTTGCTAAGAATGACTTTGAGGCAACTCAACAAACTATCATTAGTTTAGTTGGTACGTATCTAATCCATACCAATTGCATTTCCATGCGACTATCGAATCTTGTACTATTAACTAATTAATGTGTGCACACACATTGGGCTATCAACTCTTGATATGTGCACATCTCATGTACACTTACCCAACTTCGCCTCCAATACACATTGACCTTGGTGCAAATCCAACAAATCAATGGATTTGGTTAAGTCCAACCCATTAATCATGAAATATAATTTCAATAGTTCGAACATATTCTTATAGAGTGAGCTTGAAGCAACTCAACAACTCTAACTCTAGAAGAACTTTGGTTCTCCCCACATTAATGAAAGGCGTAAGACATAATTGTTTGTTTAGTGAGGGATTTTGTTAATTTAGTCTCATCATGTTATTACTACATGCTTTTATATATCATACATTCATCACATAGTTATATAAAGATAGTTACATTAACTATATGGCATGATTATGGACATACTAAAATCAATATCTTGAGCTATAAAGAGATTGACTAGGTCTTACCTAAGTATATGCATGAATTACAACACAAAAATAGAAATGAAATTCCTACTTCTAAGTCTTCTTGTTTATGGCACCATCTTCTTTGCTTCTTGCTCCTTTGCATCTTCATTCTATCCTAATCCTATGTAATCTAATTACATATTTCAAAAATAGAAAACCTCAATTTACACTTAAAGGGAGTAAGATGAAAAAAAATATATGAGAAAGAAGAGATAAACAGGGACACGTAGGCTCTATTTACCATAAAATAAAATTTATGCATGCTCAATCACATTGAGTCTAAGTCCATAATCATCCATCATGTCTTTCCGTACACTCTTAGCATGCATTCTCTAATAAATAAAATTAAAATAAAATAGATAGTAATGATTTTGGATTGTAAATTTAATTTTGTATGTCATTTTAATGTGGAATTGAATAATTAATCAAATTAAATTAAACTCCATATTTCTAGAATTAATTCAAAATTAATTCACCTTAAAATCAAATTATTATGATGTCAAAAATTAAATAATTTAATTTTAACATACATGCTACTTTCTAGTCATACTAAATATGCCATTTGCTCAATTTATATTAATTTCTAAAAATTTCCAAAAATTTTAGAACTTCAAATCATCATTCTAAGCATTTTTAGGTCAGCTTAAGTCCATCAAAATAATTTTGGCACAAGCCAAAATCATTAAAACAAACGAACCAACATATAAGACGCTCAAAACAACCCATTTACCGTTTAGAATTAATTTAGAAATTTAGATTCAAGAAAATTGATTTTGGCATATATCTAATCTCAAAATAACATATTTTCAATCACATAAAAATATTTCAAGGTGCTGGAAATCAAATATTCACATACAAAAATCAAACAAAATAGTCATATCAGGTACCTAAAACAGCCTCGTATCAGTATTTGTTTGAAAAATTAATTAAAATAATTTTTAATTAATTCTTGAACACTTCCAAAGGTTTAAACACATTCTCAATGTGTCTAAATAATTTTTCAATAATCAAATTAAAAGAAAAATATGAATAATTATAACAATTAAGTCAAAGAACATCATATATTCATCAATAATGCAATTTTCAGCAATATTGTAATAAATTTGAAATTAATTATTTGAATCATATTCAACCATCATCTTCGATCATCTCATGATCAGATCATAGAAAGAAAAATATGTAAAACAAAATTTTACAAATTAATTTCGATTTTTCAAATTGAAAGATTCAAAATCATCAAAACCATACAATCCAATTACACCTTAAATTAAAATTAATTTTAATGGGCACAGGGTGTCTCTAATACCAATGAAGGGTTTTGAGTATGTATTAAATACATATCATATAGCGGAAAATAAAATTTTTCAAAATCCAAATCAAAGGATTCTACTTGTGCCAATTAAAACTAATTTAACATAGCAAAATTCAGAAATTATATCTTTATAATTCTTGAGTTTTCTTCAACTTCTCACATTTTGTTGGGTTATAGCAAACCACAACAATCTAATCTAGGATTGTCTTTAACAATATCCATATGAAGAAGAAAAAATGAAATCACTAGAGAGATGGCTTGATCACACCTCAAAGTGCTAGCAATGATATGTGTTCCTTTGAGAGATAAATTAACTATTTAATTTTTCTTGTTGTCTCAAAAAAAAATTTTCTTCCAAAAATTTTTTCTTTTCAATTTTCTGTCTTTTGGGGTCTTTTAGATCTAAAAGAATATCAGTTTCATTGACCAAAAATTAAGAGAGGAGAAAATAAGAGTTTCATTTGGTTTAATAGTCATTTAGGCCATTTTACGTGTTGCTGCGCGCGGCCCACTTGGGCCTACTGGGCAGGCCCAGCTGGCCTACACGGGCCCATCAACCCTCCTGAGTGATTTTTTCCCGCAATCTTATTGCGAACTGACTCGAAATAATTCTCTCATATTTTTAATCTCATCCAAAGCCATTTTACTCAATCTTCACATCTCCAAAGCGTGTGACCTATTAGGTTCCTAGTTATATTGGCCACTTAAATTATTAAATAATTTAAGCAAGTCATGAGTGGTATCTAGCAACATATCATGACCCTCAATTGACCAGAAAGCCAGTGGTTTGATTATGAACTTTTCCATAGACAATTTCTGTGCAATTTATCATTTCACCATTCTATACCCCACTCGGTCCATAGTATAGACAATGTGTCAACTCCTGCTAGATTGACTATGTCACTTAGCCTAAGTCATTGAGACTCATTACTCTATTAGACATATCATTGAAGACCATTGTCAGGACGTTTCCACTTTGCCTAGAGATTTCTGAGTAATGATCTCGACAAGAGGCCGTGGGTCTACTCTCCCTCTATCAGGAGTGGTAAATCCTATGTTGGCTACCCAATTACCTTCATATACCTCAAGTTGTACTCAATCACCACCCTATGAGCGACCTCTATAAGGCAATCAGGAATTGAGTCAAAGTATAGAATCAGTATCCAAGATATCCTTGAGTACTTCAAGTCTAAGGATACTTGCCCCATTGCTATGATGACATTATCATTAACATTTGAATAGATAATCCATATGATCGTCTCATAGCAAGTCATCTAATGTACTTGACTACTCTTAGCAAGAATCCACATGTTAACTTTGAACATCTCATGTTCACAGCTTATGATATCTACTGCTTGATCCAATCAAGGAGTATAACATGTGCTAGTCTATCCAGATCAATAATGTCCCATCTTGTTATCCTATGACTAGGGATAATTTAGATACTGACATAATTACACATGATAGGAATCTCATTATCATGATCCCATGATGATTTCCTTCATGTTATGTTTCATATTATGGACTTTTATTGATCAGTTTAAGATATATACCAATTCATATGCAAATGAATACTAATATAATGAAAGAATGCCTTTATGAATATGTACACAAAGTGCCAGAGGCGATTGCCTTTTGGGCACATCTCTAACAAAATCATCTTCATATTATATGCATGTATATTCACTTAGATTTGCTTATTTAACTTATTAAATATACTCTGTACTAGCTATCACTAGCTCCGATTTACCTGTTCAATCACATTTCATATACTAGATTAGACATATAAGGCCTTTATCTCATGCATCTCAACTATATCTATTCTTTTTCCCTTTTTTTTTTTTTACTTTACGTCATATTATATGTTTACTTGATAACAAATATAATTAATTACATCCCCATAAATTAATGCAATAAATAAATGCATACTATGAATGTGTCCAGTTCACAAATCTGAATCTACAGGGTCTCCTCTCTGCATGGGTTTTAACATCTCCGCTATCAACTGTTACATCAAGTGTATCTTAGCTTCATAACCTGCATGCACATGAAAATACGCTAAGCTACTCATAGCTTAGTAATACTGTAACATAGCTTAGCAATACTATAGCGCTTATTAATTAGGGCCTAGCAAGAAAAAGTGTGTGAGCGATATATATAGAAAGCATATGAAAAACATTATGAATAAAATGAAATAAATGAGTAAACTAGAAATTAAAATAAATTGGATTGATTAACATAATTAATTTGATTAAATTACACCACATGATTAAATTATATTTTAGTAAAGACTATTGAGACTAAATATATGTAAAAATGTGGATATAATAATAATAATAAAATAAGTTAAAAAAAAGGAAAAAGAAGAAAAGGATAAAATTAAATTAAATTAAAAAAAAAAAAGAAAGTGGACAACCTGAATTGAAAAAAAAAAGGAGGGCAATGGACAGGATAAAATGGGTGTAAGGCGGTGGAGCCACTTTGTGGCTTATAAAAGTTTCTTTTATACTTTTCTCTCCACTCCATCTCTACTCTTCTTCTTCCTTCCAACAAAAGCCCCATTTTCTTCATCCTTTCACTCAAGATTCACAACAAAATCACTTCAAATTAATTTGTTCTTAGTAAGTAATCTTCTCTTCATTGTTCTTGTGTTGTTTAGAGCTGTTAGAGCTATACAGGATCAATATATTACACTCCAATTTTGATAACCATAGGGACCGAATCTAGAGAAATGCCAAACATGAAAGTTGTTTATTTATGTCTTGTGTATATTTTTCAAAAGGGTTTTATAAGATTTGGTTCATATGAAGAGAAATCTTTATTTAAGTGAGACCGGTTCATATAAGAGTATCAATAGGATACCCTATTGTGTTTGCTTATTTTGATTATATTAAGGACCGAATTATAGGTTGCTCAAAGCATAAAAAATTATAGCCCTATGTGTGTTCTAGTTGTCTACCAAAGTTCATATAAAGATATATTGTGTAGACTGAGTTATAATAAAATGAATTATAAATGTTCCTTTTATTGAGCTGCTTCTCTATACCTATGCAGCTCTAGCAATTTCGTCCTAATTTTTTAGCTATTTATAGACAAAATTAACTAAAGTGCAAACATGAAAGTTTTAGCCCTGTCTCTTAGCTAAACTTGTGGAAGCCGCACCTTAAAATTTTATGTATTTTATGAGTTATGATCATAAGAAGGGACATTGATCGGTTGTTACCCTGTGTTGAATCAGTTACATTATCCTTATGATTAAGGACCTTAGAGACTAAATTGCTAAAAGTGGTAAACATAAAAAAATATTTTATATTGTCCATTATAAGTGTGTACAAAGTTTTAGCACAATATAAAGTACTCGTTGCAAGATATGAATTTTTAAAGATGGTGTTTAAAAACTGCCTAAGGGTAAAAGACAAGCAAACTTTGAAATTTCACCAAAAATTGTATAATGCTTCAAAAATTCTAAAATTGTATGCCTTAAATTTAATTCGAATTAAGAATCACATAAATTGGATGAGTATAGAAAAAGTTATAGAGTCAACAATCCAAAAAGGTCACATTGCAACTTAGGAGAAACTTTAGTTATTTATTTAAACCAACTTAAAATAAGTATTATGACAACGTATTGATCAATTATATTTTCAAATTAGGCTCTTAACAAATTGAAGAAAGAGGTGACCATCAAGAAGGATAAACAAGCTCCATAAGTTTGGATTTTGGGTAAAGCTCCATTGAGGTATGTACTTATTTGCAATTTAGTTCGCCACTTTGCATATTTGATTGTGCATGTATATGCTTAATAGATAATTTTATGTAATGTAGCATGATTATAAACTTGAAATGATATGTTGGGTTGTTAATATATATATATAAAGTGTTGAAAAGTGATGAATTTATGTATTATGGAATATTTATGAATAAGGATTAATAGGTGGTTGATGAATGTATAATAATTGTATATGAGGGTAATGATATGCTTAAGAGTATGAATGAGTTACTTTGGTATATGCTTCTTTGCTAAGAATCCTACATGCTATATAACCATGGAAACTGTGGGTTATGCATGTGACTTGCAATATTATAGGTTAAATTATTATTTTAATAGTTTTGTAGTAAGTTGGTATGAAATGTTGAGATTTATAGATGTGTTTAAGGTCTAGAAATTTTGGGTATAAGCATAATTGCACAAGATTATGAAATAATTCATTTGCAATAAGTCTAAGTGATGCCATGTTTTAAGTTTATTGGAATAGTCTTGACAAATTTAATCATAACTCATATCGTGGTAGTTGGATTGATATGAAACCAATTGAAATGAAAGTTAATTGATAATACTAAAAATGTTATGAAGAACATAAGTTATAATTCAAATTGCAACTAGGCCTAAAATTTACTATAAAATCTCGGATCTAGTAGGATTATAGGAATGCTGGGCAAAATTTGATTGAACATATCTCAGTAAAACAACCACATCTTTTAGTAGCAAACTCGGATTTCGATGATTCTTTTTGTAAATTTAGGCTAAGTCAATAAGCTAAAAGTTAGCAGAAGAACATAAGGTCTAAAACAAACTAGAAATGGACTAGAATTGAGGCTTAATCTTAGTGTCAGAATCTACCATATGTATAAAATTTGCATTTTGATCTTTTTCATATGGTATGATGCGAATGTGTAATAGTTGTTGGAAATTTTGATCTTATTAATACATATGGACATATAATGCATATATTAGTTTGTGATATTGGTAATTCATAATCAATATGTGTATGAGTAGTGTTGATAGCAATAATGATAATAATGTTAATTATAATATCAAAGCCCTAATACACCTAGCCTTGAACTAAAGTAATAAATAGTTTGGTATGCCAATCAGGGAAAAATTAAAATGCGCACGCAGCACAATATTATTAAAATGCTGGTAATGACATTATTATTTAAAAAGTCAGTAATAACACTATTATTTTAAAAAGTCGGTGATGACACTATTAGTTAAACAGGCCGGAAATAATAGTATTAAAAATGCTGATAATAACAATCCTGTATTCCTATTAATTAGTTCGGACATAGGTGTTACGAGCTGGACTAGAACAAAAACATAACAATAATAATGGTAATAAAAATGTTATGAGTGAATTAAATAATGGCAAGTTTATTGTATACATATTAATTATGAAATAATTTACACTTTGCATAAAAAGTATGTTAGTATATGGAATTTGTTTTGTGATATATGTTGTATGATAAATGTGGTTATATATGTAAAGTAAAACTGTTAACAATAGAACTTGCATGGACTAAGTATGAGTGTGTATTAAGATGGCAAATGCATATTCAATGTTGATTTATAAATTGAAAATGATAGATTGATAACTTGGACATGTTTTGAACTTTAAAATGGTATAAAATGTATTGAAGATTGATTGGATTTGATTATATAAATGTTTTGTGTGTATTCCTTAGAATTTGAGAATATAACTAAAGTATATTAATATCCTTCTATTGGTTAAATATTATGGAATTTTATGTGATGACATGATTTTAACTTTGTGATTAATTGGTCATGCAAACGTAAAATGAATGTTCAATATGGCAAATAAATATACATGTGATGGAAATAAACAATTAATTAAAGTAATAAATGAAAAATAATTAAATTAAGATAATATATGGAAATTAATTAAATGAATAAGGAACAAGGTTGAGTTGACTGTGTAATATAACATGAATTTGTTTATATGTATTTGGCATAACATGAGTTATGAACAAATTATCTGGTAAGTAAAATTAATAAATGAAATATATGTTGCCATGAAGATATGATATCATCATATGTATTAGTATGTTCATTCTTTTATGATAAATGCATTATGATTGTGATTATAACTAGATATGATATCATCTTTATTTGTTTGTATGTCAAGCCACTGTGTGACTGCATGAGAGAACTTAAATGATTATATATACCACTAATCTAGAGATTACTTAGCGTGAGAGAATTAGAGCTCGTAGATATTAGAACTTAAAGTTAATCAAGTTTGAGCTCATATCGGAGGAGGTGCTGAAGATCTGGTTATCTGGTTAGTTACTTTGTACTTTTGATTTGATTTTAATCATGCATATGAGTTTGGATAATATGTCTTGTATATGTATAAAGAGTATGTTTCATAGATGAAAATATTTAAAATATGAATGATAATGATAACAAGTAATATGTATCTGTACTGTAATATCTTAACCTTTCATACATACATTATCACATGCATTCCATTTGAACATGTTCATTTTATAAATGTCATTTACATGAAACACATGCATACATATGGATTTTGGCGTGAACGTGTTCACAAAGTAGACTTGCTACGGGTTGGTTTATCGCAATAGGAATAAGTCGCACGTATCTAGTTATAATTTAAATAAAGACACAAGATATTGAAAATGAAATCAAATAAAATGATCATTTTAAAATAAATGAAATTTGACATAGTTAAATTAATTAAAGTAGACTATGTGATTATATAGTACTTTTGGTATTGACAAGTACAAATAAATATGTAGAGAAAATAATAAAAATAAATAAACAAATAAATTTATTAATTTATTAAATTAATTAAAGGACAGAAATAAAAAAAAAAGAAATCAGAAAAGTAAAAAAATGGGACAAAGTTGGGTGGTTTATTTTGGCTCAAATAGCTTCTTTTCTTCTTCTCTTATCCACCACTGAAAATTATCCTTCTTATCTCCATTTTCTTCAATTTCTCCTTCAGCTCCAACCACAACTTGGTCTTCTGGTGAGTAATTATTCCTTCTCTTGTGTTAATAATGATTTTATATCGATAGGTTGTGAATTATGGGATGCCAAACAAATTGTAATCATCTTCTAGGTCACTGTGATATGTTCATATGGCAATAACTTAGGGCTTAGTTTTCTTCATGACAGAGACCGAATATGAAGAAGGCCAAAACACTAAAATTGTAGCTTTATATTTTAGGTTTATGGCTATATAAATATTTTTTCAGTATTTGGTGTATATAAAAAGATATTAGTATTGGACTGGAACTGTTTTAATTGTAGAACCTAGCTGCATCACCTGCTTCATTGATTATATTTCTATATACTAGAGTTTGTAATTGAGGAAACTCAAAACATAAAAGCTGTAGTCCTTTGTATTAGCTATCTGTATACTAAATTTATATTATGGGTAGATGTTGAGTTATGGTCAATGGAATCATGTTTATTCCATAAGTTGAACTATCTGCTTAGTACCCTGTACAGGTCCAGTAAGTTATTTGCCCATTATGAGCTATTTATAGACAAAATATGTAAATTGTCAAAGCATAAAAATTATAGGAATATGTCTTAGATAAATTTTGCTACAAATATCAGCTTAATATGTTATGTATTTTGTGATATATGACCTTCAAAATTCAGACTGGTTCGGATGCCAATCTTATTCTTGATCAGTTACAAGTATCCTACCATATAAGGATCTTAGAGGTAGAATAAATAAAAGTTGTTAACATGAAAAATAATCCATTTTAACATATCTAAGTGTATACAAAGTTTAATAAAAATATAACTTACACGTTATAAGATATAAAGGACCAAAATTGATGTCCTAAAACAACCTAAGGGCAGAAAACAAAACATGAGTAGAAATATTACCAAAAATTACACAATGATCCAATTGTTCTGAAATTTTTATATGTTATAGATTTACATGATATATTTTATTAGAAATAAGAATTATATAAATTAGACAAGTATAGGAAAAGTTATAAGCTAGTCAATCCTCAAAGGTCACACTGCCCATAATGTCAAACCCTAGTTGGTGGTCCAAATTATGTATATTTCAATTTGTTTAAGTTTTACTAAGTTTATTTAGCTACCAATTTACCAAGTATATATTCAATTAGGCTCACAGTAAATTGGAGACCCCCAAGGAAGTGAGAGATAATAAATTAAAAGCTGGAAACCAAACAAAAGGTGAGTCTAAGTATCAAATGATTTCTTTGGTACATGTGATTATTACATACTACGTGTAATATGACTTGATTTGCTTTATTTGAATTACATAATTGTCATGAAATGGCCAATGAGACTTTGTTGAATGTAAAGTACATGTTTGTATTACATGTATATGTTTTCCTTTGCATAAGGTAAATATTGACTTAAATGTATAATGCTTGATGTAAATGTAATGGTTAAGCAATGATTATTGCATATGCATATTGACTTAAAAGGCGTTGTAACTAGCTAAATGACATTGTAAAGAAAAAAAAGAGGCTTGTGGCCCAAACAAATGTTCAAAAGCAAAAGAAAATGCCTATGACCTTACAAATGTGCAAATGTTACAATTGATCAAGCTAGCTAGCAAATGGCAAATGTTCACGTGGAAACTCGGGACAATATATATTTAGTTTGGTCATAACAAAAAGAAAATGACATAAGCATAAACAAATAAAATATTTACATGATTTAATATTATTTATATTCATATGATATTGATAAATAGAATGACATGTAAAATGCATACAAATGTCGATTATTACTTGTAATTATGATTTGCTTGGTACTTTAGAAAACTTTTGACGGTTATTCTCACTGAGTTGCAACTCACCAAAATGCATTATTTTCAGGTAGAGAAGAGTAAACTCATTTTGAAGGTGCATACCACATAGGAGATATGGATCACAGGTCACAGGTCGAGCCTCACCAATCTCTCTCCTTGCACTGCACATATGTATAGAAACATGACATCTATATTTTGAATTTTATATATGCATATGTATAAATATAGTGAATATGCAGTGATGTGTAAATATATATTTGGCCTTGAACTTACTACTTGCAATACTTGGATATAGCGTCTGAATTATTAGCATATATGATATATTATGTCTATAGTCAGAATGTGATACTTAGTTGAGCTGTCAAATATTACAAAGTGATATTGTTATATGATTCAAAAAAAATCCCTCACTATAAATAAGATCCTATCTTATTACTGTACAATATATGATGACATGATACAAGTATATACTATATATAAAAGTATAAGGTGTTACATGTATGATATGATGTAAGAAAGAAATTGGAAAGACATACCTAATCTAATATACAAAAGTAAATAGAAATAATAAAAATTGAATTTTTTTTAACTCAGATAAGATTACTTAGCCGGTTATATGACATTCCACTTATATGATGAGATTATTCCGATTATATAGGTGGGGCGGTGCAAATACACATATGCATATCATACATAATATATAATTATGTAATTTATGGCATATAGAAGTTGGTTACACAATCATTTCAAAACATGTAAACACAACAATGTCAAGGCATTATTTCAATATTCATGCAAAAGTCATATATTTTATCAATGGCTTACACACACATGCTTATCCAATTCATAAATTGTATATCTTTTTCTTTATTTCAATATCCCAATATTTCACAAGCATACACATCTAGAATCCTAATGTAGTTATTTCAAAGTTATACCGCCCAACAGCTCTTTTATATCTCATTTACCAATTGATGCATTGACCACTCGAAGGCTTGAGCGTATATCAGATATGAAGGGAGTTGAACCCCTAGAAATTTAAGCTTTTATTTCTAAAATTGGTACTTGAGTTGACCACCGGTCGTTCTCATCTATTGTTCATAATTCTTATGCATAAATCATTATTCAATGCATGCAAAGCATATGTGCATTCAAAATGCATATATCATAAAGTATAGCATATTAAATTCATATTACTTTTCTTATTCTACTGCTTATGAAATCAATAAATCCCCATGTATCATTTTTAATTCAAGAAATAGCCCAAGCTTCATTCTCGGACTAGTTGGATATGAGGTGTGAAGTAGGAGCGCTCAATCCGAGCTTAAGCCACCCTACTCACCTAAATCTCAAGTCAAGAAGGCTCTCCGAGCTTAACAACTTGGTTAAGTATAATATCATATATTTATGAGTACTAGAAGCAGAGGCGCTCTTTGAGCTTAAGCTACACTGTCCTTACTCATAGTCTTACTGATACGTATCGGTTATCCCTTTTATGGTGCACTATCTATCCTAAAGTAGTCCTCAGGCAGAGAAATGAGCATTTATATCATTGTATCTTCTCATTTTAATTCCATTCCTTTATGTTTCCATCATTTTACATTTAACATATTCATGTTCACATATTATATTTAAATTCATAAACATCTTCTCATATGATATAACATCATAGATACAAGTTCCACGCATATATATACAACCCATCAATTCATAAATTCTTAATTGAGGTCATTCCTTTTAAACACTTTAAGTGCCCTCATTGAACTTATGCATCTATCTATTTATCAAATTTCAATATTGACAACAAACCTAACTCATAACCAATTGAGCTAATGGCACCACAAGCATACATATATAATTATCATTACTAAATTACTAATGACCATACATATGAATTCAGTTCCCATATTTCTTTATTTCATTCTAAATGCTTTGTTATTAATAACATTTGCACCTAGAACACTAGGTTATAAATGATGTGACAGGATCAGGGGCGCTCAGGGATCTAAAGCCACCTTATTCTTAAATCACATCATTATCGGTACTATAATCTCTCTTAATGGTGCACCATCTATTCTAAGCTAATCTTCAGATAAAAAAATAGACAATTAAAATCATTAATTATTTATTCTTCATTATATCATTATTTTCCACAATCGATACTCATTTTACATATTGATATAATCGCATATTCACAAATTAATTCAAAATTATATAACATGATATTTCATCATAATTTGCCGATTAAAATGATTTAGCATACTTTAAATTGATCTCTCATAATATAAAAGCCAATAATTATTCATTTTATAATCATAATTAACAACATTTCTTGTAATGTCAAATATATGAAAATATATATAATTTTATCATTTTAACATATGAATTTATGTCACACATACATACAATCATACAATGAGGGCAAACTAAAATACATATATGTACGCACCTCAATATTGCTTTTCCAAAATTTGAAGCTTCTTCACTTCTGTTATTCTTCTTTTTCTTGTTGAGAGCCTAATTTGAACATATAATTGATTAATATATTATTTAAAATACTTATTCTTAATTTGGTGTGAATAAATAACTAAAGTTTCTTTTAAGTGGTAATATGATCCTAAAGGATTGTTGACTCTATAATTTTTTGTACACTTGTCCAATTTAAGTGATTCTTATTTATAATTAAATTTAACTATTAAACTACAACATACTATAATTTCATAATTTTTGAATCATTACACAAATTTTAGTGTAATTTCGAATTTTGCTATGCCTTCTGTCCTCAGGTAGTTTTGATGTATCATTTTCAAAAATTCATATATTTCAATGTGTATATTATATTTTTATGAAACTTTTTGTGCACTCAGATAAGATAATATGAAACATTTTTCATATAAATTTTTAGTAATTTGGCCTCTAAAGTCCTTAATTCATAGTGATAATATAACTGATTCAACACAAGGTAACAACTGACCAATGTCCCTTTTATAACCGTAACTCACAAAATACACAATATTTTAAGATATAGTTTCCACATAAATTTAGCTAAGATATAGGGCTAAAAGTTTTATGTTTTGAACTTTAATTAATTTGGCCTACAAATAACTCAAAAATAAGTACAAATTTTCTAGACCTGTACAGGTACCAAAAGCAGTTCAATTAAAAGAACAATAATGATTTATTTCACAATAATTCAATCTATATAAGAGGAATTTATACAAAATTTAGTGGACCATTAGAACATATATAGGGATACAATTTTTATATTTTGAGCTTTCTTTAATTCGACTTTAAGATGATCAAAATAAGCCAACATAGTAGGGTATCCTTTTGATACTCTTTTAGAAACCAGTCTCAATCAATTATACATATCTCTTTTTCTAGACCAAATCTTGAAAAATTATTAATATACCTATAAACCTAAGATATAAATCTACAAGTTTTATGTTTAATACTTCTTCAAAATCAATTTCTATGGATATCAAAATCGGAATACAACCTACTGCCATAATATAACCCTAATAGCTCTAAACAATCCAAGAACAAAGGAGAAGCGATTACTTGCCAAGAATAAATTATTTTGGAGTGATTTTATTGTGAATCTTTAGTGGAATGATGAAGAAAAGGGGTTGTATGGGTGAATGAAGGAAGAAGAGCGGAGAAGAATGAAGATAAAAATAGAAAGACATCAATTTATATGAGACAATTGAGATCCACTTACTTTAACCCTCAATTCCCATCAAGATTTTGTTTCTGTACCCACCTTTTTTTTTATTCTTTCTCTTTTTTTTAATTTATTATTTTTTTAAATTTATTTATATATTATTATTATTTTCACATTTTTATATAAATCTAGTCTTACTAGTATTTTCTGAATTGAAATTTAATCATGTGCTCTAATTTAATCAAATTAATTATGTTAACAACTAAATTTATCTTAATTTTTAATTCAATTTATTTTAATTTATAATTTAATCATTTATTCAATTTTATTCCTAATAATTTTTATGTGTTTTCTATATATATTATCCACACATTATTATAACTAAATCCTAATTAGTGGGTGTTACAGACAACATTTTATGTGGCCATTGATCAATTATCACACTTTAGTAGTAGTCGCTATTAGCAACAACATCTAATGTTAGCAACCACATTAGATGTATTGCTAATAGCTACCACAATTAAAGTGTGGTACCTGATTAGTGACTATAAAAGATATAGTCATTGATTAGCTATCATAATTCTACCACATAAATTGTAGTAGCTAATCGCGACCACATTGTAATTACTATGTGGTCTCAAAAACTTACGTCAAAAAGGCATCAAATTTAGTGACTACAATTTACGGTCATTAAATGGTAGCAGTGTAGTCTAAGTGGTACTTTTTGCTTCGATTATTTTTTATTTTTTTGTCAATTGTGGTCACTAAGTGGACTCTATATTGTCGCTAAATAGCTACCACAATTTGTGGTAGTTAAATGTGGTAACTATTTTTTTTTAGTGATACCAAATACATGTAAGTGAAATTTCATTATTATTCCTTAATAAATAAAAATAAACCGAACAAGCAATTATTTCTATTCTTATTCTCATTTTCATTTCTATTCATTTCCATCCTAAATCCTGAACCCTCATCTTTGAAGATTGGTGTTTGGTGTCCTTCATATGGTTGAATTGATTTTCTGTTTCTACCAATATATACAGTTACAAAAATCTCATTCTTCTATTGAAGATAATTTTAAATTCATGGCCTCCACAACTTTTGAGATATTTTGGTTGCGGTAACTCCTTTATGACTTAACTATTTCATAAATAAAAAAGTTACTCTTTAATTGTTGTGATAATTAAGCAACAAGACATATTGCTATCATCCTTATGTTTCATGAACAAACGAAATACATTATTAATCGATTGTCATTTCGTTCACGATTGTGTCCAATGCAATTTCTTATTAACATCATTTAGTTAATGTTCACCAAAGCTTTGGCTGTTTATCAGTTTCAATTCATGCTCCAATTTGAGGGAGCGTATCGAGGCAATCTGGAGAGCATCTTGGAAATTATATTCCTGATTTAGAGCAACATATATATATATATATATATATATATATATATATATATATATATATATATATATATATATATATGTTTCCTTTCTTCGTATACATTTCCTTATTCCATTATCTTGTAAACATTATAAGACCGCATTGCTTTCTTCAATAAAAATTATTCTTGTTTAAAATATTAATAGTCAATTTATTTTTCATATTCATTTTTTTTTTGTACAAATTGGGGTTAATTTTATTTATGTTTACTGAACTTTGCTCTTATTACAGTAAAATCACAAAAAAATTTATCACAAAAAAGTCATTTAACTATATTTTTATTTCATTAAAATCACTTCCCGTCAGTTTTTAAATATGAATAACTAAAAATCTAACGTGACAGCTGATGTGTCACTGGAAGTTGACGTAACATCTGATATGACTTCAGAAAATTTGATGTTGCAAACAATATATTATCGAAAATTTGATGTGATTTCAATGAAATAAAAATATAATTAAGTGATTTTTTTAGGACGAAAAAAAATTATGTGATTTTTTTTTTGTCATAAAAGCAAAGTTTAGTGATTATATATAAAACTAAACCGTACAAAATTGATATCTATGTTTATTTTTTATTATAATCAGTCTCTAAATTTTTCGTTTTATATTCAATTAGTCTAATTAATAGGATATAATAATAAATTTGGTGAACTTCTATACATATTACTATTTCATCATATTAATGGGGCTGTCCTATTTTAGCAAGACAACATTAGTAAAATTACTTGGAGAAGGTGTTGTGCTGTGAAATTATGGGCCTCTACAATAGATAAAATATCAAGGTCATGATTCTTAACCGGCTACCGGCTACCGGCTACCGAAGACAAAGGTTGAGCAGTCCCTTGTCCAGCTGTTACAAGCCCCACACTAAAAATTTTTAGTTTCTGCTAAAGAGAATATATTGTGTAAGAATTATATATTCACACATACAGATTTGGATTCTTTTATTTTGTTTATCCATTTTTAATTGCTTAATTTCATCTATAGTCAATTAATTTTAGTATTATTGCAGTAAAGTTATATAATTTTTTTTGTTACATAAGAGTCACTTAATTATGATTTAGTTTCAATTAAAGTCATTTTCAGTGTTTTTTCAACATTCAATAACCAGAAAAGTCATGCTAGCATTATTTCAGTTGGCACATGAGACGCGTCAATTACTATATAGGTCAAATAGAATACATGAATACTTACAACTCAACATCAACACCATAAATTAAAAATAGTACAAACTGGGATGTCAGAGCTTTATTTGACATGTACAGTGACATTTTATTTAATTTGTACAATGACATGACGTATCTCATGTACTAACTGGGATGCTAGCACGACTTTTCTAGTTGTTAACTGTTGAAAAATCTTCGAAAATGATTTTAATTAAAACTAAACCGGAGGTAAGTGACTTTTATAGGATAGAAAAAATTATGTGACTTTACTGTAATAATACCAAAATTAAGTGATCATAGATGAAATCAACCTCATTTTTAAGTGCACGTATTGCACAAGAATAGTACAGACTTATAATTAACATAGTGATGGGAAGTTTTGAAATGGTAAGTGGATAAATCTCTAGGGTCTTTTTGGGCAATTTTAAATTAATTCAATTAGAAAATGAACTTAAGATATATTATGAAATTATCGATAGAATTTTATTCAATAATTATTAAATTTAATATTTATGAAATTTAATAATTATAAATGTCTTTTTCATGAAGTTTTTCATTCATTTAAATAAGATAAACTATTTACTAATCCAAAATTTAAAATTTAAATACTTATTTTTTGAAGAAAGTAAAGATTAATGGTTTAATTTAGACAAAATAAAAATTCTGATAGATTAATTTTTAATTAATAAAAACTAAAAAAATTAATTTAAATAAATTTATAATTAAAAGATATTAGACAATTGAATAGTAAAATATGCACAAGAGAGAGCCACCAAATCACTAAACTTTTATTCTTACTCAAAAAAAATGAGAGTAGCTGCTAGGGTTTCTCTAAATCGCTATCGCCATTGATCGTTCTTCTTGTCCTCTCTGGTTCGTCTCATTGCTTTGTTGATGGACTACCTTAGTCATCTATATTTGTTTTCTTGTCACTCATGTAATCCAGCTCCTCATAAGAATGTACCTAAGAAGAGTTTTGCTGCAATATTGAAGGAGATGTCTTTGCTAGATTTGTCATCCGCAGTAGCTATTAAAAAAAATGATAGATCTCTATTAAAATTAATGAAGATCTATCTATATCAGCAGCATTTGACAAAATATTCTCATGCATTGATTGGCTAGTTGATACTGATAGAGAGTGAATTGACATAGAAAGCGAAAGATTTGAAATGGAAACTGACAATCTTATGGGGATTGACCAGTGCATGACACATGATTTCTTTGGAAAATGATATTATTAACTTATGTTTGCAAAATGAACAAGATAAACAAGGGTTTGAGCAAGAAGCTCATTGTCTACCAAATCAGGTATTTTTATATTGCAACATTGGAGTCCATATTTCAATCCTTATAAACAAAAATCTACCAATGCTCAAGTATGGGTCAAATTTTATCATCTACCTTGGGAGTATTGGCATAAGCAAATATTGCTAAAGGCATTGGTGTTCCAATGCGCATTGATTAGGTCAATGCCAAGGGGACTTCGATCATTATGCAAGGGGAATAATTTTTCATTGATGTGGGTGATAAAAAATTGCCGCAATTATGTAATTTTTGTTCTAATATTGGACATTTGGTAGCTTTCTATAGACATAATAAAAATATGCACAATATATGTAGTTGATAAAAACGCATCAGCTAATAAGGCAGAGAAAAGCAAAGGACGGATGATAGATAGAGGAAAGTATGGAAGCCGAAAACTGTAGCAGAGGTGCCAATAGTTAATGCTTTCGATATTCTAAGGACATACTTATGTTTGATCATGACAGTCGAAAATATTGAAATTTGTGTTGGGGAAGTAGAAGAGGTGGCCTATTGACATAGTACATACGGATATTCCTCTAGAGCAAACTAGTAAACTAGTGGTAGATATTCCTGAGTATACTAATGAGGAACAACAAACTAAAATATTTCCAGCCAAAAGGCATAATGACATCGTTACATTTACAAATGGTTGTGTTAATGCTGTGAATTAGACCACAAAAATTGAGAATGACAGAGCAGCATACAGAGTATAGGGGCATTACTGCAGCTGATTAAATTGATAAGCCTATGTCATGGGTATATGAAGTCGATGAAGAAAGTAAACAATCTTGAATTGTTGTGCCCCAACAGCCTCCAAAATTAAAAGAAAAATACAAAGTTACTATTTCAAAGAGAATATTGAGAAAACCCCAAAAATAAACTTATAAAGTTTCTGTTTTGGAACTGTAGGGGTATTGTAACTTGGAAACACAGAGACTGGAGAGCAACAATCGGTGGAATAGAACACTAGATTTTTACATATTTTCAATCTTTTTTATTTTTAACTGTAGAGAACAATTTAGCTTTTTGTTTCATCTCCTTATGTTGTTAACTATATTTATATTATTTTATTTTTTTATATAATATTACTTAAGCCTAGAAATTCAATTTCTAACCTCAAACTTTGAATTAAAAAAATAGCATGATTACTTAATTATCATTTACTTCGAAAATCTGATCTTAAAAATTAATCACACTTAAGTATGTATCTTTCTCAACACTTACAATAATCACAACACCGCGCTTCAAAAAGAAAACCAGAACTTCTTTTTTTTTTTTCCAGTCCGCTTGTGCAGTGGATAGTGTGGGTAAATGAACAGTCTTTCGTGACTTCTAAACCTCCATCTCAATACCCTAAAATGGAAAATAATTTGGAAAATACCTTTAAAAATATTTACCCCAAATTGATAAATATTTTATACAAAATTCCTGAAAAAGGAAAAAACCCGTATTAATGAGATTAATTAAACTTCAAAATAAAAAACCGAGAGATTAATTAACTATTAAAAAAAATAAATGCAAATGAAAACAACTAAGGTTATATAACAAGATAATATAGAGGAATATTACACAAGTATTTGGCAACATTTATTATTAGCCAGTGACCAACAGCTGAAAAATGCTCTGCCAATTCTAAGGTTTGGAAGTTTTTTATAAAGAATAAAAAGAAATTTTTAAGTAGATTGAATATATTAAGCTAATATAATATATGTAATTAATATAATATATATAGATCTATTAATTATTATATTTATATTAATCGGTATAAATAAAACAATTAAATGAATGTTACATATGCTAGTAACTAAAGAATTTCCCAGTAACAAGAAACTATATAATGCTACTATGGGATGGTGTGCAAAACAAAAGCTAGCTAGAAAGGCCAAGAAACAAGGAAAAGAATTGAAAAAGTTGAAAAGAAGATTACTCAACATGGACAGCTCATTGGTTAGTGTAGAAAAAAATTATGGGTTGCACGTGAAAAAGGCATTGCATGCTGCCAACCCTCTCAACTCTCCCACGCAAAACCAAATAATTAATCTAATCAAAGTACCATGCACTCTTGTTGAGGCCAGCAAGGAATATTAGGGTTTGCCCTCCACCAATCATATTGCGGCAAAAGCAAAGAGTACTTAACATTAAAAAAATAAAACTCCTGTACCAAAAGAAACATAAATATAAAAATGGTTTCTAAGTTATAGTACAAGTAAGGAGCCATAAAAGAAAATCGATTGACCGAAAATGAATTGAAATTTCTGATTAAATTGATTTGATGGGTTATATGTTGAATTAAATATTTAAATTCATGATTGAATGGTGATTAGTTAAAAAAAATGAACCATTAAAATCGAAGCTGATTGAATAATTAACCGATTTTCATGGACCAATTTATGATTAGAAATATTATATTTTCATGAACCGGTTAATTAATCCATGCGCATCTCTAAATATATCAATAGCAATGTAAGATTTTATCAGAATATTGAAAAATTTGACAAGATAGATTCCTATTAGAAAAGAAAATTAAAAACTTGTCAAGAACAAGTTCCCATCCAATATAATTAAGAATTGAAAGATGGGTTGGTATCAGAAATGAATAATTTAGGCTGTGGGTAGAAAAAGTAACACAAAAATAAAATAAAAATTAGTGAAGAGTAAAGGAAAGTTGAATGGCTTAGCTTTATTCTGAGAGCAAGAGATGATGAGAAAGAATATAAGAGACTATAAAAGAGTAAGAAGCTCATTAAGTAGACGAGCAATCTTTAGAAAACAATTAATCTTGGTGAGATTGCAACAACCTCGAAGCTAGTTCAAACTAGTGGGAGGTTGTATGCACTAGGAAAAAAATCATCAAAGAAGAAGGAGTTTTTTATTCAATTTAGCTGTTTTTATATATAACTAATGGCTAGAGGAAAAGTTCAGATGAAACGCATTCAAAATCCAGTGCATAGGCAAGTTACCTTCTGCAAGAGAAGATCAGGTCTTCTTAAGAAGGCTAAAGAGCTCTCTGTTTTATGTGATGCTGAAATTGGAGTCTTCATTTTCTCCTCTCATGGAAAACTCTATGAATTAGCCACCAAAGGGTATTTTTTTCCTTCTTTTTTTTTTCTTAATTTTTTTTTACATATATATATATTCATATATCTGTTATTGTTTTAATTAGAACCATGCAGGAGCTTATTGAAAGGTACACCAGGGCTACTAGATGTGGTTCACTGCTGCAAGCAGATGATCAACCCAAAGAGACTCAGCCTTTAGTACGTATTTTTCGAATTTTTTCGGTTCAATAATTTAATCACAACTCAATATATATATATATATATATATATATATATATATATATATATAGACACACACACACACGAAATAATTATTACTCTATACACATATCAAACTGTGCTTGAATTTGGTTCATAAAGTGATTAGTGCTAACTTGGGTTAAGTATTGAATATGCCTATGTTAAAGTTAAAAGTACTAACAGGATTAAAAGTTCAGTTCCAATTACCTTAGATATATACAACTTGTTTTATCATTTATGCCTATGATTTGACATAAGTACTTGTTTGTGAATGATAATGCAGAATTTTGAGGAATTGGTCAGTAATATAAGAAATTAACTTAGGACAGTTTAGTTATAATTCTCTTAATTAGATATATACAACTTGGTTTATCATTTATGCCTATTGTTTGACATAACTTGTTTATGAATATTCATAATATAGAGAATTGGTAATTTAAATTCAAGTAATAAACAAATATATTGCAATCATAACATGTGTTTTTCTATAATTAAACTTCAAGTATCGAATCATTTTTATGGGTATTAAATTAAAATCATACACAATTAAGGTTCTTTACTTTTTCTTCCAATTAGTTGTGTGACATGAAAGTTGTGTAATTGATTTGATTGTTATATTCCCAGTTTGTGTTCATACGAATCTATAGACATAAACATACAAATGAGCATTGAATAATAATAATAATAATAATAATAATAATAATAATAATAATAATAACAACAACAGTAGTAGTAGTAGTATCAGATAAACATGAATACTTGTTGGTGTATTTTATTTTATTTTTTGTAATTTTACTTGTGTTTTTGTTTTTGTTTTTTTTTGCTAGTGTGTATTTTTATATTCTGAATGAAATTAATATGCTGTTTAATTAGGATGCAAAAGAGGAGCTCAACATTCTGAAACAAGAGATCGAGTTACTACAAAAAGGACTTAGGTATGACAAATTATTTTCATCTTTAATTCTTCCCATTTCTTTTTATGATTTCTGAAATTGGATGTGATTCATTTTGAAGGTATACGTAGCTAGATTACAAGAGTACAAAGATAAGAGTCATTGTTTTATGTTTCATGAGGCTGAGTATATATGAAGTATAAAATAGCTAGACAAATTGGATCGGAGTATTAAGTGAGTAATTTACTATTGAAACCTCACTAAAGTTTATTGATCACACTTGATATATATCCTCAAATGAAAAAAAAAAACAGTAAAAATAAATGAGGTTGCCCATTCTTTCTTTTTATGTTAAATTCCCTTTTTCTCATTGAGATCAAATTTTGTTAAAAAATAAAATAATTTTGAGTTTTTAGAAGAATTAAAAGAAAATAGAAAATCACTTGTAGCCTAGTTGTTGGAGATTATCGAATTCAGATTCAAATCACACCGGTCATTTTCCTCGGTAATCCATTAAAAAAAAAGTTTTGGCCTTTTAGGAGATATATTGGAAATTACATAACCAATTTCAATTATAATACTATAGACTAAAAATGTATTGTAAAAACTAGGCAGTCATTTTCTGAGTTAAAAACTAAATCATATTATGGTACTTAATTTATTATGCATTTTTTTTTATATATAAAAATTTAAGTTTATGAACCTCTAAACATGTACTTTGGCATACATTAAATCCTAATAGAAACTTAAAAGGAAAAAAAAAAGATAATTTAGGGATATGATAATTTAGGGATTCCACATATGTGAAAACAATATTACATTAAGTATTTTGAGTTATTATTTTTTCCATAATAAGTTTCTGCTTAAAATCAACAGGTTTTGAAATTATTGTTGAGAGTGCAAAAAGTAGGTTTATAATTTTTTTAATTTCATTGTTTGATTTTTTAATTTTTTATAACTATTTTTTTTTTTCAAATCTACTTCTCAAAAAAAATCTATTTATATATTTTTCTTTAAAAACAGTTTTTAAAACTCAAAAAATTAAAAGTAAGAAATTTTTCTATGATATGTTTTTCCAATGTAAAGCCAAATAGAGCCAATTTGTATCTCATTCATTTATTTACTTTTCAGAATGCATGCATAGGAGTATATTTTTGTTCAGTTTATCATATTTCTTAAGG
Source organism: Balakata baccata (assembly GCA_949630135.1). Classification (NCBI taxonomy): domain Eukaryota; kingdom Viridiplantae; phylum Streptophyta; class Magnoliopsida; order Malpighiales; family Euphorbiaceae; genus Balakata; species Balakata baccata. The sequence goes on along the minus strand of CATIWF010006254.1, from coordinate 14,085 downwards.
AAATGTGCTAATCCACTAGGAATTAACTGCCGAGTAACAATCAGCATTAATTGTTAACTTTAAACTTAATTACCAAACAAAAACAATCAATTCAACTTTGGTTCGATTTTAAAATGTAGTAGTTGGGAAGATTGAATTTGGCCTTATTCAATTTCACTATGAATAACTAAAAATTAAAAATAATAATGATATTATTTTTAATAAACTTTAGAATTATACTTCAAATAGAGTGTAACAGTACTTTGGTAATTTTAATTAGTACATTCTTAATTTCATTTTTATGAACATGTATCCATAAACATATTAATTTACAGGTACTTGCTTGGAGGGGGTGCTGCAGAAATGACATTTGATGAATTACTAATATTAGAAAAAAATCTTGAGATTTGGATTTGTCATATTCGATCAACAAAGGTATCATTAATCATTAATTTTGATATCAATTTTCATCTATTCATCTTGTTAGAACAAAAATTATGATTAGAAAAATTTGATAATCATTAGCTTAATTGATTATGCAATACAGATGGAAATAATGTCCAAAGAGATCCAGCTATTGAGGAATAAGGTTTGTCCATACTAATCATAATTATAAAATTTTCATCTATTTATTCTTTCATTTCCCGTCTTTTCTTTAATACTTTAGCAAATTAATTAATTTTGTGTTATAGGAAGGAATCTTGACAGCTGCAAATCAGTATCTCCAACATAAGGTAGTGATTAAAATTTTACACTAAAAAAAATTGTTATAAAATATCTTTTGAACTTAGAGATCTTACCAACATAATTTTTATTTATTTATTTATTATTATCATCATTATTATAATTATTATTATTTTGTTAGCAGATGGAGGAGAATGTTGAGATGACTAACTTTGCACCAATGATCACCAATACTCCGTATCCGCTAACTATACAGAATGAAATATTTCAGTATTAGGAAATTAATAGTGTGATGGGAAGGCTTATTAGTATTTAATTTAGTATTAATAATTGTATTTTCGTGAGATGCTTCTTTTGAGTATTCAGCCTCAAGTACTGTCATTAAAACAATTTATCTTATAGGTTGTGTATGAGTTGGAGAAAATTACCAATTATGTTGTTCCTAAAAATATCCAAGTACTTTGTTGTTTAAGGGTTTAATTAATAAAATGCTATACTTTCAAATTGAATGTTTTATTTGCTTTTCGCTTTTCTCTCGTATATAAATATACATCAAATATAACTAATAAATATTTTATTTTTTTATATATTAACTTGTATATTTATAGTCTATGGTATTACATTTTTTCTGTATATTTGTGAACTGTGACATCTTTAATTGACACTAATTTTTAAAAATAGTGGCCAATATACACACCAAGTCTCTCCATAAAAGTAAATAAAAAATAATTAATTCATAATACTAAAGAATATAAATAATTGATATAAGAAATGTATTAATAAACATATATAATCTAATAGTTATAGCAGATAGAAAAAAATACAGGACATTTACTCTAGCTAATTGAATATGAACATGTTAACTCTATTTTTGTTATAGGCCCATTGAGGTGGGGTCCAAATCCATTACAAAAATTAAAGCTCAAGTCTAGAAAAGCCAGATATTTTAAAGAGAGAGTCAAATAAAATTTATGAGTACGAACACCACAAACAGTTGGAAAGAAGTGGCCAGTGGCAGATGAGAACTAAGTAATAAATATAAATATGGAAAGTGGAGCATTAATAAAGAAAGTGGAGAATATGGCTAATAGTTACTTTTGGGTCTGATACCATAAAAGGAGAGGGCATTCATAGAACAAGAAATGACTCAATCAACCAACAAGTTGACAATCAAACACAACAGTCAATCAATTCACCAATTTTTAGCGAATAGTAGTCTAGCAGTGATCTTAATTATTTTCAAGCAATTTTAGCTTTTGTTGTTTTAATTTCATTCAAATTTATAGTTAATCGTCATCCTTAGTAGTAAAATCATTTTTCTTCAATATTTGTCTCTGTTCAAGATTTATTTTATCTTAGTCTCAATTGCTCATCAATCCAATTTTCATTACTGTCAAATATTTTTGCTCATCATTTCCATTTTAGTAGCAGCTAGATTTAAGTGTACTATCAAGAAAAATTATAAATTCACAATCATCTTAATAGAAGTAAATAGGCGCAAGATTCACACTAGTTTGATACTTCAATTTCCTGGCACACTTGCATTTTATTTTCTTTGCAACAACATATTTTTAGGCACGCTCAATGAGACTAGTTTGATTGCTACTACATGTCTATTGAAACTAGAAGTAAGAAAGTTATGAAGTTTTAGTGCTCAGGATCTATTGATCCAACAAGAGAGAAGTATGGAACAAATTGAAAATCTGATACTTTCTTATCATACTGAGGAGGAGGAGAAATCAAACAATAGGAATACCAAAGTTAGGTAACATCCACTCATTAATGTTTCTAACTACCCTAATGAACTCAGGTTCTTGTTAGAAGCAATCTAGCGTCAGGGGGCTACAGTCATTCAAAGACTTGACACCTGCATGGCTAAACATTTAAGTTAAGTGGCTGAGCAAGTAAAAAGCCACGTCAGAGCCACCACTGAAGAGTTAACTCAACAAACCATCTCCCAAGTGAAGTTGGTGGTTAGAATAATGGGAGAACCAAAGCAACATGTGGTTGCACCTAAGTAGGACATTGTACCTGTACCTACTAGACAATCATCTGATGAGCTCGGGGGTCAGCACTCTAGGGTCAACTGTGAAGCTAGTGACTTCCACCACTCATAATTTCAGGTTGAGGCAAGGTACACTCCTTTTCACCTTAAGGAAGAAAGGACTCTATGCATTAGAGCTAGAGGCTGCACTAATATAAGAATCATTACACCAAGGTTCTTTGCACATACCAACCCTATCAATCAACATGGAGCCTATAGGGAACCACTGCCCACCGTTGGAAGCTCAAGGTGCAATCCACTTATGTCTTATGGATCAGGTATGAATAAAGAACCACACCCTCCTTTGCCTTTCATGCAAGCACATGCACCAGTAGATATGAAAGCAGTGAGAGAAATAGTGTAGTATAGGCATAGCCTTAGGTAGATAAGTGCCTTGAATTTCACAAGACTTATCCAAACATACCAAAGGGGATACAGAATGCTAGATTTCACACTAGTCTTTGGTAAGGATGGGCAGTCAACACTGGAACACAAATTTTAGGTTCACTATTTAATGTAGGGAGTTGGCCAACTATGAGAACTTCCCTTGTTACAAACTCAGGTTATTTCCTAATGCCCTAATATGCACTGCTTTTACTTTGTATGCTACACTGCCAAGAAACTCTATACTAATCTGGTAGGAAGTGGAGAGGCAATTTCATAATTTATTTTATAGGGCTGAACTAGAGATTTGTATAGTTGAGCTCTTTGAGGTAACTCAGAGCAGTGGAGAAACTACAAATTCCTTCATTACAACATTTAAGAAGATGAGAAATCATTGCAAAATCCATTTACCTAAGACATAATATGTCAAAATGGCTTAAAGTTTAACACTCGTGATTTAGGGCCTAGATGTAATATGGAACATGAGGGGTATTTCATGAAAAATGAACAGGGCAGGCGATTTCAAGATCGCGCTCGTGATTCTAGTCTAGACAATAACTGTATTTATACTTGATCCCACTTCGTCTTTTTCATTCTTTTTGGAACCCTAGCCGCTAGCACATACCAAAGTACAACTAGAGAACTTCTTCCTTATCGTTCGTTGTTTCTTCCTTGATTAAACACAAGAAAAACATCTTTTTGATTAGTTTTCATTAGATTAAATCAAATGTTTTATGTTATTCACATAAGAACACGAGTTTGGGTTTGAACAGTCTTGGGAATCGAAGTTCTCCATCTCTGTTCTTAATTTCCAGACGTGGTTTAGGAATGGTGCAAAATGTGGGAACGATCACCAAAACGAGAGGGAAATGATAGAGTGAGGGTTTTTGTCTCCATAGTTAGAGGTCCGGAACCGTAGGGGAAGTTGACATCGAGAAGTTTGAGCTAGTCAGAATGTCACAGATTTAGAGTTAGCTTCTATTTTTCATGCATTTCTTATTATGTTCATACATTGGGATAGTTGGATATTATGATTTTAAATATTTATTATTGACATTGGATTATGGATGGTTGTAATAGTTTAGGCATGTTTAGCCTTAGATTATGATTTTACAGTTATGTTTAATATGCATGGATTCATGATTTAGTTAAATGGTCACATGATATTATAGATGATTATTATTTGAAAAGTGATATGATATGCTTAATTGGTAAAAGGTTAAATAATTGAATAATAGTTTAAGAAGTTAACAGTCAATATGCAGGTAGCACTCCCCCAAATAGTGTCACATCCACAAAATCAGCCTAGTAGTTATTATGATCATTTGGGGTGTTTAAAAAGTTAGTGGTATCAAAAATAAGAGAAAAAGTGAAGTCGGGATTGTACACGACCCGTGCAATGCATGTGATCAAAGTCGTTGTGCGCGACCCACGCATGATGCATGACACGTGTAGGAGATAGGTTCGGAGACACTATACACGACCCGCATAGTGTCAGGATAAAGAGTTTTAGGGCATAGAGCATAACCTGTGTAGGCAGCACGACCCGTGCTCGGTGTCAGTTATATATATATATATATGTGTGTGTGTGTGTGTGTTCACCCACTTTAGGTTGTAAAATCATTTTCACCCACTCCTACTTGAGAGAAAACTCTAGAAACCCATTCTTCTCCTCCCTAAACTTGAATCTAACCCAAAATACTTGAGAAAAACATTATTAATCTTGGAAATCTTCACTTGTAAGAGTGACTTGAGGAGAAAGTAAGGGATTTTGTAGGGGAGAAGAAGGAGAGAAGCAAGTCCAACACCAAGATCCGACCGTAAGAAGTAATCTAAGGGAATTTTGGTAAGTTTTACACCTCTTTACCATCCTTGATCTTTGATTTTCTTTGATTCTCCTCCTATCATAAAGGAACTCGAAAAATGTAACTAGGGTTTGAAGTTTATGACTGAAAAGGGGAAGATATGGAACAATATCTTGAAATTTAAAGTGTTAATCTATGTATAAAAGAGTAGTCTTGAACTCTTGATCTAGTTGGAAAATACACCATGGGTGAGAATTAAGGAACCTAGGGTTTATAGTTGTTATTTCTAGTATATATGAAAAGTAAAAGTATTAATGAGTAATATTCATATTAAGAGCTCCTCAAGACCCTCAAAGCAATCTCTAGAGAGGAAGGAGAGCTTAGATTTTTGGTAAAGTCAAGTTGGTGGAGACTTGAGGTTAGTATACAATAATACTCTTGCATCTTTGGCATGATTGTGACTCATGTTTCTATTTAGTGTACAAATGAATTGCTACAAATGCTTGAAGGCTATGTGAACCATGATTGAAACATAAGTACTTGAACTAATGAACCTTGTATGTGTGAACTATAATGTCAAAAAGAATATTAAGTGTAGTGAAAGCCTTGAAGGCACAGATAAGTGAAAGGCTTGAGCCTTCATAGAAATATGGTATTTGATTGTTGTATATGAGGTTGATGTTTGACTAAACTTTGAAAATGTTGCTTGTGCATCTTATGACATGATTATATATTCTTATGCAACTCATAACTAGTCATGGATTGATTGAATATCAGATAAAAATGAATTTCGAGAATGGCACAAAGTCCAGTACAAGAAATTTCCCAAAAAACTAACAAGTGCTTTGAAAAGGAAGTTACAAAGGCAGAGAGCTGCTGAGAAAATGGAAGAATAGCTAAGGAAAGACAAGAAGAAGGAGAGATAGACCAACCAAAGGAAGTTACTGAAAAAACTAAATTTGAGAGAAAGTCCACAGAAGACTCTTAATTAGTGGAAGGCTCAAATGAGGCAGAACTAAAACTAAAAACCATCTGGGTAGGTAATATGCCTATAACCCTTCAATGTAATGTTACATCACTAGCACTTCCAGATATGTTCAAATCAAAAGATGAGAATGATCAGTTCATGTTTTATAGTATTTTCTAGGTTAGATTTTATGGTTTTAAGTCTTGTTTTTATGTTAGTTGTGATGGAATTGTGTTAATGTTGTGTTATCATTGTTTTAGTGAGTTGAAGGTGAACTAGAGGGTTTTTGGAAAAATTTTGGAGACTTAAAGCTTTGACATGAGGAGGAGTAGAATGACATAGACATGTTGGTGTTTGAGGACCTTAGTCTTGCCATTTGAAGCTTTGCTACTCAAGCAAATGACACGAGCATGCCATTTCCACATAGGCATGTCATCCTTGCTTAGGTATGCCATTCCTTCTTGCCTAGTCGTGTCATCATTACTGAGCTGCTGTATCAAGTGACACAAGCATGTCATTTTTCTTTGCCTTATCGTGTCATATTGACACGACCTCTTTGTTTCCTAGATAATTTAGGGTCCTTCTTGTATGGGGAATTCAAACTTGTCGAGGTGTGGGCCTATCTTTAAGTGCTCAATTGTGATTGGTTGTGACTTGGTTCTGTGGATATTTACTGCCTTTTTAGAGTAGGAAAAAAGTCCTAAAGAGGAAGAAACTCAATCTCAAATTCTAGGGTTCAAATATGTTTTTTAGATTTGGGTTTTCCAGTTCTAGCTTTTCTCGACAACTATTTTGTTTACTCTTGAGATTTGGGTGACAGAAAAGACCTTGGAAGCCATTCCACTCTGTTCCAGTAATGTGTGCTCAAGATTAGAGATTGTTTACCATTGGAGTTATCAAGCTTGGAACTTTTGAAGAGTGGGGACCAACCAATGAAAGGAGATTTAAGCCAATCAATTATTTTCTAGTTCTTTACTTCTTGTAACATGTTTATTTTAAGTTTTGGAATTAACTTGACCATAGTTGAAGCCATGCTTGGCTAAAGTTTTTCTTAGGTATTTAGTTGCCATTAGGATGTATGAACTTTCCTTTTAGTTTTGAATGATATTTGGTTTCTTCCATCTTCAATTGTGCTTGATAAGTTTTAAATTGAATGTATGACTGTCCATTGTTCATTTTAATTTGGAATTGATATCTTAAGGGTGAGTTATTAGATGATCCATCTTTGACTTATCCTAAAAATTGGGTTGGACATTAATTGCTCCATTAGCTTGGGTAGTTAACGACTTAGGGCGAGAGCTATGGGAATCTAATATCATTGTGCTTAATTGAATTAGGGGAAATGGATTACAATTAATGTGTGAACTAAATGTCTAATTAAGTCTCATAAGTAATTCAATCGATTTTAATCGTTTCTTAGTTAATTAATCACTTCAATTTTATTAGTCCAATCTCTAAACCATTAAAACTTAAATAGAATGTCTAGTTGCATGTATGTTTTTCCATTGGCAATCTAGAGTAATTAGGATTTTAAGACAATTGTTCCATTGAGATCGACATCGGGAGTAACTTATTGTATTACATACAGTTCATATACTTGTGAGTAACTAAATTTGGTACATCAAGTTTTTGGCACTATTGCCAGGAAACAGTTGATTAAATTCTTAATTATCTTAGTTGTCAATGTATTTGCATTTATTTGGTGCAACTACTGGATATTTGATTTAAGCTAAGTATTGGCATATGAAAGAGGTTAAGAATTGTATACGAAATGAGAAGTACGACGAAATGGTAAATTGATGAATAAGGTTAATATAAGGATGAAGCTATATAATAAGAAAAGTATGAGCCCATAATAAGTACCTAGACTAGAATAGGATAGATAGGTTGGCATGCCAATTAGTGATGATGAGGTTTTATAGCTGGTTATTTAGAAATGAGGGTGCATGATGTCTAGTTATTGAGATATTTATTACAGTCATGATGACCGTAAGGTCACAAACCGTGTGTGTCTCCTTAGAGCCCGGTCTTAACAAAATAATTTGGGCAACTAAATAAAGAAAGAAGTGAAAGAATGACATGATTTGTTATTATACATATTATTTGAAAATCAGTAAATATAACTTGATTTGATAAAATCTCTGTTCTTTTACATTTAATTGAAAATTTTAGTTATGGTACTTAAATTATTGTTATAATTATTGTTATTTTTACAATTATCATTTTTATTAATTATTGCCACAAAGTATGCACCACTTAGCATAAGCTTAGCGTGTGAGTTTCTTTTCTCCTATGCAGGTTATAGATTGAATGAAGTTGAGTGCAAGATTTTAGCTATAGCCATGAAACCGGTGGGATCCATACAAGAGCAACGCAATAAATATAACCACCTACTTGGGTTAGTGTTTTTGTAACTTTGTATAAAAATATTTTTGTTAAGCATGCATTGCATATGGCATATAGTTAAATTAAGTATTATTGGGACTCAAAATTTTATTTAGTTTGTAAATAACATAAATGAGTTTTATGTATATTCATAAAAAGATTTAAATATGATATTGAGTAGGTTATGATTAATTGAATATTATGTGGAATATAATAACTGAACAAATACAGTGACAAAATCGAGATGAGACATTACCTTCTTGGTTTTTATCAATAGAGTAAGGGGGTGTTACAGAGAGCATGTGAAATTTAATTGTGGAATGATAGAATTATTCTTTACATTGATGGATTCATAGAGTTAAATTGTTAGGATTAATCTAGGCATGTTTTTATGGTCTAATAATTGCTCAAATTTGGGATTGAAGAGACTGAAATTGAAGGACACGAAATAAAATGACTGAAATGTAAACCAGGGATTGTTTGTGTAATATTGCAAGGAATAATGGGGAATTTAGGTAGCTGCATGGGTGTGTGGGACAACACTCCTATGTGCAGTGGGTGGCCAGCAATGGCCATACGGGCGTGCCATAAAGGCATGCACGCGCAGTGCTACTATCACTTGAAATTGTTATTTAATTCTATTGATTTGGCTTATACATGTGTATTTTGATGCTTCTAAATTGTTAAACATGTAATTTATGATGAACATCATTTTATGAGCATGAGATTATATGAAAGGTACGATAATGATGATATGATGAAATGTTTATGTCTGAAATGAATAAAGGCATGAAAATTCTTTTATGACAAAGGCATAACGATATACTGGATATATGCATACATAGTTATGGATAGATATGATGTTTAAAATGATATGACATGTGTAACAGTATATAAGTAACATGTGTCATGCAATTTTAAGAAATTGGAAAAGACTAAAATGCCTATTGCTCATGCTAACACTAACTCTAGGATAGATGACACGCCATTTAGAGTTCATTTACCGTACTGTAGGATTTCTTATGAAATTTTATTCAGGCAGGGTGGCCCAAGCTCTTGAGAGTGTACTTGACTGGCTCACAGTTATAAGTTATTATAGTTACGTGAGTAGGGTGCCCTAAGCTCTGGAGAGCGCTCCTATTCACAACTCGTATCTACTAGTTTGGATATTGAGTAATTGGGCGATAAATGAATAATAAAATTATAAAATCCTTATAGTATATTATGAATATATGATTGTGGCTTCTGCTTACCAAGTATGATTTCTTCTTTATCTAAAGAACTATTTGGCATGATCACATTAATATGTATGAAATGAATTACCTATACAAGCATGCGTTAAATGATGATAAATCTTTTACTGTAAACTGTCTAATATGCATGATATAATTTTTATAATTATACGTACCACTAAGCTTTCAGAAGCTTAGCATGTAGGTTTTCTTGTATGTAAGTTTAGACCTGTAGACTCAATTGTGAGGAGATCACATTTGCCAGAGCCTATTAGATCAGAGTCAGTTTTTTTTTATCATTTATGCATTATTTATTTTTTTACTTATACATTGAGTAGACTCAAACAATTTAATAAGACTATTGATTTATTTACCATTTATTATTGGTTTGAACGATTGTAATAATTTGGGCATATTTACCCCGGTTTCAGATTTTACATGACATTTGATTTACAATTTATAGTTGATAAGTATGATGGCATGATTTAGTTAAATTGGATATATGATATGCATGAGATCGATATGGTATTATAGACTGGATAATAAGATATATTAGAAAAGGATTCTAAATGGACACAAATTGATAGATTAAATAGATAATAGTTGAGTAGTACTCCCTTATATAGTAGGGTTAACTATGGCATATAGGAGTTACAAGCCCCTTCCTATTTCCAGAACATGTGCATTCTTCATATTCTATAGAGCTTAATGCCTGTTACAGATCGCTTTATGACCCAGCTCTATCATAAGCATGCTAACAATCATTGCATTTTCAAGATTCTTAGCCAATTTTGATTGTAAAGTTTTGACAATTTCACTTTAGGTATATTATTAGATCTATCAATGGCCACATCGCCTTCAACCAATGATATATATTTATTACTCAAAATATCTCTCATATCATTCTTGTTGCCCTCTCCATGTAATGGCCACAAGTAGTGCTTAGTCATAACACAACATATGTGGCATGTTAAGAGTATGTAAGTATGATTCAAGGTGATATAAATGAGTTATAGGATGAATGAAAGGTAAATGGATGGTGTATTAGAAGTATCTTGAGGTTTACATGAGGTATATATGTGGTGTATATTGAATTTGGGTCTTGGGCTTTGGAAAGAGTTGAAGCAATGATGATATATGAAAATATAAAGGGTTCACGCTCGTGACAAAAAGTGTCACAGCCTTGAACATCGAGTTTATAGCAAGTTGGATAGAATGTGTCATGGCCAGGCACAAAATATGTCATGGCTGTGACTATAGCCGTGAATGGTCTGGTATTAATGGGTTTCAAACTTTGTTTTCTTCATTTAAACCCGATCCTAAAAGCATTGAAATCCTAAAAATACCCTTAAATCTCTGAAAATTCATCTCCCCTTTGATTTTTATGAGATCTAAGCTTCTAAAACACAAGAACTACCACTCAAGATCAAGATTCAAACATAGATTTGAGAGATTTACCAAGAAAGAAGATGGAGATAGTGAGAGAAACTGTGGAGCTTGAGGGAGCTTAGATATCTCATTCAAATCAACCTTGTTTTCATCCTTCTTTGGGTAAGATTCCATGTTTCCCCTTATCTTTTAATAAGTTTGTGGTTGGTTGATGTGATTTACCCAAATGGATAGAGACCCATCTATAGAAGGGAATGTAGGAGATGAACCATTGGGTTGCTTGGGGAAAAAACTTCCCTTTGAGCTTGATTGAGATGTTAAACATTTATTGGAGAAGGATTTAAGAAGAAAAGAACCTAGCTTAATAGTTTTTGGAGTTAGTGTTTGGAGTATATGGCTTTATATAGCTATAGATGTTGATATATGGCTTAAATTAATAAGAAATAGTTGTTTTCATATAGGAGATGCCTTGGAAGGTGGAGTTACCACCAAAGAGGGCTAGACAAGCTTGTAAGCTTGGACTTTGAATTGGCTCTATAGGAGGTAAGTACACATTTGTATCTTTAGTTTGTTAAATGATATGAAAATATGATAGGTGGCTTATTAATTAGAAATAATTGATAACTAAGACGAAAATGAAAATATGTAGTAGATTAATCATGTCTATGGGCCAAGAATGATATAAGAAGGAAAGAAATTAAAGTTAAAGTGAATAAATAGTGTGGTTTAGGTGTGCTAAATGCACCCAAAACCCATAATAAATAGCCATATTATTGTTGACCCCATTGCTAGACAAATTAATGATGGCATGGGTATAAAAATATTTCTTAGTTTATGGTAGTTAATAAAACTATTTCTATATTTAAGGTAGTTTTAGTCAAAATTCCAGGTATCGGTAGTTTATAAAATATTTCTGAGTTTATAGTATATTGGGAGAAAAAGGGGTCTGTGCGCCCGGACAAAGTGCTTCTTTTTTTTTTTAAATAATCAATCAAATATTATTATTTTTTTTAATACCATTATTTTTTTTAATTTGTTTTTGTGTGCATGCATGCAAACTATATTACAAACCAGTTTCTTTGTTTTCTTTTTTATATTAATATAGATTATACCCTAATCAAAACTATGCTTAGTAATATTAATTAAGACAAAAAGGCCAACAACATGTATAAAACAAAATCTTAAAATGATCACTGAGGAAGTTTAATTAAAAATGAACTTGGAGCCTCAAGGACTCATGCATGGCATTTTTAAATGTAAAAAAAGAAAAAGAAATATAGAATGCAAGTTTTGCTTTTCTAAAAAATGAAAACGAACACGTTAATAAAAAATATTATTAATATTAACAAAAATAATAAAATTAGAATAATTTTGAATAAATCTTAAATAATAATTCTAATATTAAATTAGAATTAATATTTTATTTAACATTATTTTATTTTATTTATTTGATATAAATTTAATATTAATATTATTTTAATTTGGTTTATTTTGTATTTTATATTATTTAATAAAATATTTATATATTTTTAAATATTTTCTATTAAAATATTAAATATTTAAAGTCTCCATTAAAAGATTGATGCCTTCAAATTTAAAATAGGATAAATAAAAATAAAAAATTAGCTCATAGTTTTCCTATGCAAATAGATTAAACAGAATATGCACTTGTGACATAAATAAATTGCCAAGCAAAGGAACATAATCAGGAATGGGTGAGAAATTCGTGTGCCAATTTGGCTAGCGCACTAGACTGTGCGCCACTTCAACTGGCCCATATCACCTTCATGTGCCAATTGAACTAGTGCAAGGTACTAGCAGAATTTTGACTAACCTATTTGACCCAAAAACTACCACAAATTTGGAATTTTTTAAAAAAGCACCCTACATTGATAATTTGTTTTCCCACCAACCATAAACTAAGAAATATCCCCGAATTATGGTTAATTAGTAATGAGCTAGGTTGCTTAAAGGCTTAATGATATGTAATTAACATTAATGAATAATAAATGACATTGATTGAGATTAAAGGAAGACGAATAAGCTAAACATGATTAACAAGAATATGATTATACGAGGATTACATAAGTAATGGCTCTTGAACTTGAATGATATGTATATATCAAATGAATGATAAAAAATATGAAAGAATAGGTTTTATGTTATTTCATATCTTATATGGAATAACATCAACTGGCTGATAAGGTATTATGTTTATCACATAAACATAATTGCATATGCATGGCCATAAAAGGGACTTTAAGGAATTATAAAAAACTTATTATGTACCTTACCATGTCTAACAAGGTTCGGCTACTCCTTTTAGCCACATCATTATGCTATGGTATATAAGATATGGTTCATTTAGATAAAATCTTATTGTCTCTTATATGACATTGAAACATTTAGCTTAAGTATTATTTCACTTTGATCTAATCTAAGTGTCATAATACTTTTACTGAATTATTCCTCTACTTCATTTTTGAATTCTTTGAACGTTTCAAATGTTTCAAATTTGTATCTCACCATATACAAAAACCCGAATTATGAGCGATCATAATTAAGGTAATGAAGTAGACAAAACCATTTATGGCATGCATAAACATTGGTCCACATACATCTATATGTACAAGGTCCATAAGTCCTTTTGCATGTTCATCCTTTTTCACCTAAAAGTGATCATGTTAACTTGCTTAGTAAAAGAGATTCACATATGTCATATGATTCACAATCAAATGACCCGAAGTTACTATAACTCATCATGTGATTCTCTTATATATGCCCGAGTTGACAATACCATAATTTATGGTTTTAGGTCATGAACCCTTTAAATTTAATATTGAGGATAGAATCAAGCATTGCAAAATCATAAACTCTATTGCATAATGTTTTAGTTTCATAAGTAATATCATTTGACCGCAGAGAACAACAATTGTTCTTAATTTTTGAATGAAGAACTTTTTGTTTAACTATTAAACAAAATTATATTCTTTATTCATAAATTAAAACAAAATTTGCAATTGTTTAAACATTTAAATAAGCTTACTAGAGTGTTGAAATTTAAGCCTCTATATCTATTGCAGCAACTATTACTATATGGCCAATGTGCACAGTTTCGACTCTCCTTACTTAAGCTTTTATTGTTTCTTTGGTCTTGCATATCTTGCATATGTGAGACCTACATGTAGTATCTAATACCCATGTGTTATCATATGA
>CATIWF010006253.1:0-25829 GCA_949630135.1 Balakata baccata | reverse complement strand
CCGATGGCTGGTTCCATAGAGTTGATCAACCAGGCTGTCACCATTGAGTTCTCTGACCTCCACTGCCTATATTTAGGATCATTCGTGGTTGGCGGTTTCACTTCACCATTCAAATAACCTAATTTCCCTTTGTCGTCTATTACTAACTTTACGGACTGGGACCATTCAAGGTAATTTTTGTCATTCAACTTATAAATGGTGATTTGTAGGGAATTATCAGGCAGAGAAACAGCTGCAGAGTTTCCTATTCCCTCTAAAGACGTCATGGCGCTACTACCTTCAGAAGATGTTGACCTAGAGCCGACTATAACGGCTTTGTAATCCATGGTCGAACCTAGGGCTCTGATACCATGTAGAAAAAAACAATAGGAAGAAAAAGAAGAAAAAATTTGAATCTCTTTTTTCTTATTTTGACAGAAAAATAGATTACAAATTTATAGAAGAAGAAAAGCTCTAGAATCCCTACAATAAAGGAAATAATCAAATAATCAACAATTAAGGAAATAATCAAATATGGAATCCCTATAATCAAGAAAATAACAAATTTTTCCTTGATTATAGGATTTTATTCCTAAAATCATATTTTTCCTAATTTACCAACATTAATATCTTCAAAAACTCACTTGTGAACTCCATATCATTTGCCATTCTCCCTCGAGTAGTTCTAGTTCATCATCTTTCTTATTTGTTGATATGAACTCATCAATTGCCTGTGAAGGTTAAGCAGCAAAGTAATGATTAGAAACTAAACACAGTTCTTGACATACAGTTCAGAAATTCAATTCCAACTTTACCTCTTTAACTTCTTTTCCTGTAGAAATTGCTTGTAGCAACCTTTGCTTAGGTTCAATTTTCTTTTGCAACACAAATGTGGTGCCCTGCACTATAATGAAATTGCTGTAGGTCTTCAGTAAACTGGAACTTTCAGAGCCCAAATGGTAATAGAGACACAAAGGAAGCAGGCTGCAATGGCACAACTACCGTTCTGCATGCAGCAAACTTCATAATTACCTTATTTCCTCTTGATATGCGAAGGTTTCCAGAAGGGGATAAGTATGTGGTGTCCAACCAGCCTTTTGCTTCATCACCAAGAAGCCTAAATGGAACTGGATATGGAACCTTGAACGGTAAAAAGTTGAATGAAAATGCTGCTTTATCAAATTGAAATATGATCCTCTTATCATTTTCAATTCTTGCTGCTGCCTGTGCGCAGTTGAGAAATAAAAAATTTTACGAGAAAGAAGAGTAGAGTTGTGAGCAGTACGATACATCAATTGAAATATGATCTTCACTAGCATGTAACTTGATTGGGACAATAATCTGCACACTGATAAAAATCAACGAACTCAATGGAACAAAATGCAAGAATCAACAAACTCAATAGAACAACCAGTAAGTAAACCAGAGATGGATAAGAAGATATTTTGTATTGAAGCTGTAAATGAAATATCAACACTGTTTAATACTCAAAAAAGGAGCATAAACATTGTTGTTGCTATAACTATGGAGAAAGAAATAAAAAGAAGAACAAGATTAACAGGTCAAAGCCCCAGTCTCCTGTCACAACAAAGAGACCCAAAATACAGCCAAAATATTCCACCTGCCCTCCCCTTTTCTCCCTTCTCCCTTTTATAACCAAATTCTAGTGATTAAAAAGACCTAATAGCCCTTCATCCTCCTATCCTAAACCTTAAATAGCAACATTCTAAAATAATCACACTAAAATAACTAATTTTCCTATCACACACCTTTCACTATATTACTCATGAGAAGAAAAGTATCAACACGGTTTCATAAATAGATGATAATATACTGGATAAAGCAAAACATGATTCTTAAAAGAAAGTTTTAGTCACAGTGATAGTACGATTCTCAATCAACAGATGCATCAGAAGAATTCTTACTTTTGCTCACCATAGAAAACTACAAATATTGATGGTATTGTTTAACAAATGAAAAAGAGAGTGACTGGAATCATACCTCTACTTTTAGCTCACCTATTGCATCCGAGAGTCTTACAATATTAGAGACACGCGGATCATTTGTCCGAAGGTAGACCTCTTGAAATACAGTAAAGAAGTCAACACCCACAAATGTTCTCTGCAAACGTATACAGAACAGATGCAGAACATTTTTAGCACAAAATGCATAAACATAGCATTTCAAAGTAATATTATCCCTAACTTGATAGTCTGAAGCATTAGTATTTGAAGACAAATTTACAAGTAAATGTTTCTCTTTATGCAATAACACAAAAGCGCAACATCAATGCTAATAGGCACAATCTATTATTATAAATTCATAATCTCTAGCATATGATTACAAATTATGCTGAAGGCAATTATATAATCTAACCTGAATTGGAGATGCAGTCCCCGGTCTAGTAGTAAACATTAATTGCCAGCAACCTTCAATCAAATTTGAGTCCGTCTGTTGTAACTCAGAGACAAAAGCACTTACAATAAACACCACACTAGAATATACAACAAACAAAAACCAAACAGACAAGATAATGTTATGGACATTTGACTAGTAGCAGAACACTCAAAGTGTTAATTTAAAACCTAATAACAAGTATATTTCCAGTATAGTTAGAACAACAGAGATGATACTATGTTTTAAGAGACATCAATCGGGATTAATCAAACACCTACTATCCTTAATCTGATAACTAACTAACTAACAATGATGTCCAGCACAAAAATTCTTCAGGCCATATCCGACTTAAAACACCATTTTAATGTAACTTTTGCACTAAAATAATGCAGCTACAACAAATTTATCTTCAACCCATATTATTATTTTTTTTTACACCAAAAGAATATTTTATATTCCTCCAACTCATAACGCCAAAAAAATAATAATACAAAAAGAACATTGAAATACAGTAGGTGAAAATAAATTAAACTTGAAAAAAATTTTGTGCTACAAATTAAAATTCAGGAACAAGTTTGTTAATTAGTGAAAAGTTCAGTAACATGTGTAACTATATAAAAAAAAAAAAAAGGAAAAATCACATACTGGTTCAGGCACACCTTCTAAGCCTTCTAGAACTTTGACTGCACGTTCAACATCCTGCAAAAACCCCATCATCATCTTCATTAGTAAATTGAGAAAAAATAAAAAATTTATAGAGAAAAATAGAAATTAAAGGACCTGGAGTTGCTGGGGAGATGCAGATTTGCCTCGGCCTTGTATTCCAATAAGGGCTTCGATCAATTGAATTTCAGGTTGAGTGAATGAGATTTGTTGATCCACAAGAGCAGAATGGCAAACACAGATGCCATTTCTACTGCCATGGATTCTTGATTTGAAGAATTTTACTTGAGGCTTTAATGATTGTAATGCTTTAACGTTGAATTTGGGTAATGGGTTTAATTGCAAACTTGAATTTACACTAACGCCATTCAATTTCACTCCCATTTTTTCAGCCAAATAATTATGTTTCGTTGACTAGAGTATATACAGACAGAGAGCAGTTTGAGGAGGCTAATAAGCGATGAGAATGAGATACGAGAAATCTAAAATCCAATGTAGGTTTGACACGTGGCTTCTTTCTATTCACCAACTTTGATTTGGAGTCACTTGGAAAGTTTTGTTAATTTTACTGAAAAAATAAAAATTTTAGTATGAATTTTGGCATATAGCATATTCAGCCATATATATTTATTTATTTTTATCATTTTATCTATTTAATTAATTTTGATCTAAATTGTTCATTATAATTCATTTTTTTTATTCAATTTATCATCTAATATTTTAGAAATACGATTAAATTATCAAAAATTTAATGATGCATACAATACATGCACTATTTTTTTAGGTATAAGCAATAAGGAGCCAACCCGCACGTTTGGCAGCCTCAATTAGAAAACCAAATACTAGTGAGATGAGATTCTCAATTTCCAATTCAGAATTAAGAATAGCACTAGCCCACAAATTTAATGCATGAAGTGAACGGAAACAAATAGCATGTCTAGCCTTTTTACATCAAAATATAGTAAAACAAAAAGAGATTATAAGTGTAACTAATTGGAGATAGCTCAATTGATACACCGACTATGAACCAGTTACGGCAACAGTGGAAGGTTTTGAATTCAATACCTAACCTTTACAAAATGTACTGAAAAACAAATCTTATGCCTAAAAATTCATGCATAAAGCCCCACAAAAGGTGCATTGCGGCCATAGATGCTTAATTTGAATTCCACATCACAGTGCTTTTACACATTTGCTAAAAATTTGAACATTAACAATATTTCCTCTTTTTTCTGCACATAAATCTGCTCTTGGAGCAGCATATTCTACCTGCAACAGAGAGACATATATGCTCTCAAAATATATGGTTTCAAACCTCATAATCTCAAAGCATAATTACTTGTGGAAAAAGAGGTGTTGTAGAAATCGCCATTGTTTTTGTTTTTGATATTAACTCCATGTATAATTTATCCTTTGAGTTCACAAAGTCGAAAAGTTCCCCACATTCGCAACTCTGGCTTACAGTCTTCTTGTCCCACAACACTGCAGCAACACAGGATAAGTGTATTATCAGAATTTAAACACTTACAAAATTATTTTTTTCTTTTCAAATTTACGCAATTTGGGTCAGAAATAAAAAAAGACTTACATGATCGGTTTGCACATAAGGATTCTTTAAGAATTTCAGACTTGCAACAAGAGATTGCGATGTATGTTCAAGGAGATAAATCAGTAACTGACTATTTTATCCATCTGAAAGTGTTCTTTGGGATGAGTTTATTAGCCTGAGGGCCTATACCTGGATGTATGTGTATGCCAAGCTGCCAGTGCAATGCTCTTGAAGTTGTATGAGAATATCAACAAACAGATCAAGTAATCAAATCTCTTAGGTTCTGAATGATAACTTCTCAAGGGTCAAATCACAAATCTTGCTCATGGACCCTATACCAAATATCAACAAAGTCTTTTCTTTGGTTGTTCATCATGAAAGACAATTAAATATTACTATGGTGAAAGGGCAAGAAAACAAGACACATGTATTTGCTGCTAAGTTTTCTGGTTATGGGAATTCTACAAGAACCCTACGGAAGATTCACAAAATAAGATTGGCAGCAAGGCAAAAGAGATAATGTAGCATATTATAACTATAAGAGGCCGGTCTGCACCTCATGTGCTATCACTGGACACACTATGAACAAATGTTACAACAAACATGGATACCCACAAGGGTATAATGTCAAATATAAGGGAAATTCAACAAACAGACAGAAAACCGTGAGAGCTAATCAAATACGATTTTGTGAAGATTAAGGGCAAATGAGTCACCGTGAAGAGCAGACTTTGAATGAAGGGCAAGATTCTAGTTACTTTAGAAGGGATCAATATAAAAGGTTGCTTGCCTTGATTCATAATAATGCAAATCTAGGCACTAATGCAGTAGTCAACCCAACTGCAGCAAACACTTCATCTCACTAATGGGATCCATCTGAGCAGTATACTGGTACATGTTATCCTATATCTGTTCCATCTAATCAGTCAAAATGGATTCTAGACACAGGAGCCTCTGATCACATTGTTCGAGATAAAAGGCTTCTTTCAAATTCAATGATGGTGACACATTACTTACAGTATCACATTACCTAATGGTAATCAAGTTCCAGTCACACACATAGGAGAAGTTCAATTAAATTCACATATTCTATTGAAAGAGGTGTTGCTGGCACACACATTTTACTGCAATCCCATATCTATAAGTAAGTTGACTGCATCTAACATGTGTTATGTTGTTTTCACTGACTTGTTTAGGGATGACATCAAAGTAACACAGCTTCCTAAAACATAAACTTTGTACATCTTTTCGCAATCACAAACAAATTGAAATTGAAATTGAAACAAAAAGGGATAACCTTGGAAAAATAAAGAAGAGAGGGAAGGATAGTAGTATTTACTTGGTGTACATGAAATTGGAGATTTGAGTATCTTAAGACATTGCTACAGAGGCATACAACTTTGAAAGTCAGTCCCTTTGTGATTCTCTTGACACAATAATTTTTACTGCTGTTGAATCAGCTAGCAACGAATGAAATTACAAATAAATTTACAAGGAAAAGTTAGTCAATTTAGGAATTCCAAACTCTGTAAAGTCATGATTGAAAAAGGTCAAAACAAAAGTTTGCAAGTTCAAACACTAAATTCTTCTCTCTTTTTTATTTTTTTTCATTTTTCTTTTCTTTCTTCATTTTCCTAAGCAAATTTATGTATTTTATTGTTTTTTTCTATCAACTTCAAAAGTTTTCTTGGAAAAAAAATGATGACAATTTCATATTAATTAGAACAGAAAAATATCAACAATTACAAAAAGACATCAAAATCATGCCTCACTTACTGGCGGTGGTGGTAAAGATTGAGAAGAATGGATCATATGCTCAACAACAGAGTTACAGAAAATATTGGCGGTAATATTCGTTTTCTTGACGAGATCGTGCGAGTCAAAGTAGAGTCCGTGGGGCGGGGTCTTCTTCTACCGATGATGTTAATGGAAAGGGAATCCCATTCATAGAAGGCGATATCTGTTCGGAGTGCATTTCTTGATTAGAGGAAGCCATTTTGTATCAAAGAAATTAAATTGCTAAAAAATGCAGAGCAAAGAAATTATAATAATTTTTATAATCCATGCATTAAATAGGCTTATTGAAGGCAAAAGAATCAAATAATAAACCAAAGCATTGAAACACAAATGATCGTTGTTCTAAGGAGTGGCAAGAACTTGGGACTGGGGAGTCCGTATATATAATATAAATTTTAATTATAAAAATGAACATACTATAATAAAATAATAAAAAAATATTTTTTATAGCATTCCTCTACAAATTTTTGTATTTTAAAAATAATATATAGTCGCAAATTTACTAATACTGTAAAATATATTTTTTTCAATATATGTCACTAAACAATCATTCAAGCAATGATCACTCTTTTTTTTTATCATTTTTATTTATAAATAATTAGACAAAAAAAGTAGAATTTTCTAAATTTTATTAGAGCCCACTTTATCTTTTAATGGAATAAATATTTATAATATCATACATATTATATAGTTTTTGCGAAATTTATGGGGTCCAATGACCCCCACAAACTCTTGCATCTGCCCCCGGTTCCAAGAACTCCCATCCAAATTAAGAACTTCATCCTTACCACCCAACAGGTTTTAAATTTTAATTGAGGAAATTTCACCAAATATCTATTTTACTTTTTATTTCAAAAATATATACAATATTTTTTTTTTCTCATTTTTATTTAATGCCTTCTCAATTTTATCATCTTTCTATTTCAAATTTACAATTTATCTTTTTTCTTCAATTTCTCTTGTAGTATTTTTTTTTCTTCAATTTTCATGTCATTTTCTCTTCAATTATAGCATTTTCTCTTTTAAAATTTTATTCTGATAATATAAATGATTATCTGAGATATCCCTTTTTATCTTTAATATGAAAAAGGAAAAAGAAGAAATAGTGATGATGAAGAAAAGTTTTCGCATCATGAATCCTAATCATCGATGATATTATCTTTGGCTTCTTCTTCTTCTTTTATTTTTTAAATAATTAACTCTTTTAATTATTATTTTTAATTAATAATAACAAGGACCAAAAGACTCATACAACGTCAATCACTGTTTTTTTTTTCACTTGAAGAATTGTACTATTGAGAGAAAATTTTATTTATTTATTTAGCCATAAATATGTTTATTTTTTGTTACTGACATATTTTTTCCTGATTTTGTTTTTATTCATAAAGTATTTTAGGAGATGCCTTAAATTTATATTTTATTTGCATTTTCTTGATTCATCATTATACACAAATATGTCTTTTTTTTGTTTGACTAACATATTTTTATAATTTCCTCTTTGTCTGATCCAACAAAATCATTCCTCTCTCTCTTTTTTCTTATGCCACATCCCTCTTGTAATTAATTGTTGAAAGTTTTAAAATTTAAATCATATCTAAAAATTATTTTTAAAAAAAATTATTTAAATAATTATAAAAAAAAATACTTACGCCATACATTCAACGGTAATATTAACATTATTTTTTTAATATTAACTAATTATGTTGTATAAATATTTTTCATAATAACATAAATTATATAAATTGAAATTAGAGACATTATATGGCCCGTTTGGGATTGAGTTTTAGAAAAGTAATTTTAGGAATTTTACATTTTTAATTTTTTTTAGTTTTGAAAACTGCATTTAGTAGAAGCACGTAAATAGATATTTTTTTCTAAAAGTATGTTTGGAAAAACTGTTTTATAAAAAATTAAAAAAATCAATCAATTTAATAAAAAAAATTCATCTAACACCCTGAAATAGGACATAGAAGATAATGTGGTATATGAAGGGTAATTTAGTAATTAAAAATAGGAATATAAAAAGGAATTGATTTAATTAATTAAGAAAAATGGTGAGCAGGGCATGTAATACCCATAAATTAGGGCTTAGTACATTGAGTATAAATAGTATATATTGAATATATGAGAGATATATTGTAAAGATAAGAAGGTATATTTGAAGTATGTGTAGGGTATATTGCTTAAATTTAGCTTTGGTTTTGCATTAGGGGTCAAAATAGAGTGAAAAGTGGAGAAAAGCAGCCTTCACACCTGTAAAAGATTTGTTCATGTTGTGAACATCGAGCAAGGTGGAAAAATTTTGAAAATTTTAAGGTGGTTACTATCGTACATGTGTTATGACCATGACACAATCATTCACGGATGAATCACTGATATATAAGGTGTAATATTGGCCAAAATTTATTTTATATCGTCATTCGGCCCCTCAAACACCCAAACACGATCCCCCATACCCAAAAACAATATCCTAGCATATTCCCGTATGTTTTTGAGCGACCAAACACCAAAAGTAAAATTAAAACTACGATTAAGCAAAGAATTGGAAGATTTATCAAGGAAGAGAGGAGTTAGAAGAGAGAGAGAAGTTGACCAAGAAGGAAGGTCGGTTTTTCCTCATGTTCAATCCCATCTTCTGCCTCTAAAAGGTAAGAAAAACATGTTTCTTTAGCTCCTTATGATGGTTTCAAGATTATTTGGTGTGATTGACAGAGTTGATGGAAGAACCATTGTGTTGGAGTTTTTGCTTGTTGAAGGAGATAGTGAGTCCTCTTGTAAAAAAGAGTTTATGAACAAGAAAGAAATTATGTTATTGAGATAAAAATACACACCATAGGTTTAGTATGAGAATTACGGGTTAGATTTATGATTCTGTATTTTTGCTATAATTGTAGAAGTTGATAGAATGGCTATGTTTAGGATAAGAGATAAAGAAGAAGGAGGAGACAAGAAACAACAAGAGTAGACAAGTTCCAAATCTTGAAAATTTTACAAAGCTCCATTAAGGTTTGTATATGTGCGCATTATTGTTTGCCTAAATGTATGATTATGTGTTGTTGGCATAATCCATGAATGATGAAATTATGTTATGGCATATTTTTGAATATGGCTTTAAGGGTGATTGTAATAATGGATGGTAATTGAGGTAAAATGATATGTTACAAAATATAAATGAATGGTATTGGTGAGCGATTATAATAATAAAGAATGAATTATGCATTCATACGTGTGACTTGTGTATTTGAACACTTCAATATGTTAACATGTGTTTTCAAAGGGGAAATTATATATCATAGAATGTTGTTAAACGTGGTTATTGATTGGTTGTATGTAAATCATACGAGTGTTTTATGTCTTAAAGAAAGAGTTAAAAACTTGGAAAAATGCCAATTTTCTTGCTTTGATTTTGCATCTTTTTACTTGATTTTTGTTTCAATTTTTCAAGTCTTCTGGTTCTGTATATTTTCAAATCGACTGTGATTATCGGTATTAACTATTGGCTATCCATGTTCGACTACAGTGAAGGAATTTTTCTTACCTATTCAATTTAACTGAACACAAAACCTGAAATTAGCTAATAACACAAGAAAAAAAAAACATGAATTTCAACAAAAAATCATACTTTATGACATACCTTTTGTTTCCCAACTTCGTCCAATCCAGAAAAAGTCTACACAGTTAAAGGAAAGAAAACAGAAAATAAAAAAAAGAGACATGCAGCCAAAATTGAAGAAATAGATAAAACAAACCAGATTTTTACCTTCTCATTACTGGTTCTTTCTTCGTCTACTGGTGATCTTACGGAGGGAACTCCGTTCGGTTCGGAGATGATACTCGAAATGGGTATGGGTAATTTTGATACCCTAAAACATATTTTGTAGGTTTCAAATTTTAATTTCCTCCCGCATCTCATTCTATGTTTTTATTTAGTTAAAAATAGCATATATATCTAAGAGTTACATACTCAAATTCAGTGTAGAAGTTGTCTATAAATAGTTTATTTGCATGCCACTATTTAACCACACAAAATCATGCATGCATGATTCTCCAACCCTCTAATCATGACAATTATCTATCATGCCCTTCGAGTGATAAAAAAAAAAAAAAAAGGGAAAATCATGTATATAGTCTTGAGAAGCAAAATCAGTTATGGAGTACGTACGTATTCTACCATCACATTTAATTGGTCTCTGAATCTTTCAACTAATTAATGTACAATTGTATTGAAGAAGTGGTATACCAATTTGTAGCATAATTGGCCTCTAAGAGCATCTAACTCTTTATTTGAGCTATACTATTTATTTAAATGATCATTTCAAATTTTTTTTTAATATATTTTTTATCTTTAAAATTTAGAATAAATAGTGAGTTTGACTAAACTTCACTCTTTATTCTAATTGCAATTAATATACTTTCTCCTATTTTTTTATTAGAAAATATTTGATATTGCTGTTAATTGACCAAAAAGCAGGTTTTGAATTTTTTTTATTTAATTGACTAATTTTTTATAAACAGCTTTTTTCAAATATACATCTAAAAAAAATATTTATTTACTTGTTTCTATTAAAAAGCAGTTTTCAATAATAAAAAAATTAAAAATACAAATTTTTTTCAAAAAAATGGTTTTTCCAAACACAATACAAAACATGCATTTAGTGTGTTTGTCATAAAATACTTTTCTCTTTCCTCTTAATAAAATTCTTTCATTTTTATTTTCTTTTTGATAAATATTAATTTATATTTAAAGAGTCTATTTGTAAACAAATTTTTACTCTTTATAAAATGTTTTAAAATATACTCTATTCTAATAAAGGTGCAATTTAAAATAAATAATACTATTGAAGTCTGTAATAGGGATGACAATAAGTAGGGTATATGCGAAAAATGTTCTATTCGAACCCGAATCCGATTATGCATACAACTCTGAATATGTTCCAAACCTGTTTAAAATTATAATATTAATACTCGTATACTTCCCAAATCCGATTAACATTATCCGATTAATGTCCAAATCCATTTAATTACCCGCTTAACATTAAAAAAATTTAAAATAAAATAAAAGTCTAACTAACTAAATGTTTAAAAATTAAAATACATACAAACAATCTATAATAAATTCCTATAATATCAAATAAAACAAACAAAATAAAACACAAAATCTAATTCAACACATTCAAATTAAAATAATTCATCAAATTGTATAAATATAATATTAAAATAATAAAATTAAATATTGTTCATTTTGATAAAAAAAAGTATATTTAAAATATCAATCATTACATTTGTAGTTTATTAACTGCTAAAAAAAAATTAATTACGCTAGAGCACTGATTCACCATGATATAGATCGTTGGATGAAAATCTAAATAATATGAGTCGTTTATTGATTTACAACTAGTTACCTGTTGATAGAGTTCCTTAAAGTTGATTTGATTCATTGTTAGGTTATATCTCGATATAAAGTAAAATGAAATACATTTTCAGTATAAGAGAATGGTATAAACGTAGGTTCAAAATTGAATTTTTTTCTTGAAATCCTAATTAATTAATATAATAAGTAGTAAAACTAATAAAATTCAATAGAAAATATTTAAAATATAAATATTATATAAATAATAAAATAATATAAGATAAAATATAATTCAAATTAAAATAATATTTTATATCAATTTTTATCTTAAAAAATATCAAAACTAATGTTTATATTATTAATAATGAAATTTTATTTGGTAGATGGATGTAATAGTAGCTATTATTTTCCTAATAGTAACTATTATTTTCCTAATAATAATAAATTATGTATATTGAATTATGATGATAAATTTATAGATTTATTGATTAAAATTTGATTGTCGATCATTTTAAATTTATTGTTTATTGTGTTAAACTTGATTGTTTATCGTTTTAAACTTAATTGTTCATTGCAAGTTCATCACTTATAGGTTCAATATTTATTTTTAATTGCTCATCATTTTAAACTTGATTATTCATCACTTATAAGTTAAAGTGTTTAGTTTATCGAGCTCCTAATTAATAAATTTAATAAGTATAAAATTAATAAAATAAAATAATTTAAATATTTAATATTTTAATAGAAAAATATTTAAAATAAGATAAATATTATATAAAATAAATGAAATTAAAATAATATATCGAAAAAATAATATTATATATTAAACATAATATAATATAAAAAATGATTGAAATCAAAATAATATTTAAATTAATTTTAAATATATCGAAACTAATATTTTTTTATTCAAAACAATAAATAGCAAATAATTAAAACACTCAATAATACAAAAATAATAAAGTTAATTAATTTAATAAGCAGTAAAAATTAATAAAATAAAATAATTTAAATATTTAACATTTTAATAGAAAAATATTTAAATAATATAAATAAATATAAAATAATATAAAATAAAATATAAATCAAATTAAAATAGTTTTTATATTGAAGGAATAGTAAATATTATTTTTCTAGTAAGAATAAATTATATGTGGTGAATTTTGGTGATGAATTTATAGTTTTATTGATAAAAATTTGATTGTTTATCATTTTAAATTTTATTTTCCTTCGTTTTAAATTTGATTATTTTAAACTTGATTGTTCACTGTATATTTATCACTTAATTATAGGTTCAATATTTATTTTTTGATTATTTATCATTTTGAACTTTATTATCTATTGTTTTAAATTTGATAACTAATCATTTTAAACTTGATTATTTATGAAATGTTTATTACTTATAACACATTTTCATAATTACTTTTTATTACTTATTAAGTTATTTAATAAATTATTAATATCTAAGATAATTAATTTAATAAGTAATAAAATTAATAAAATAAAATAATTTCAATATTTAATATTTAAAAAAATATTTAAAATAATTTAAGTATTACATAAAATAATATAATATAATATAAAAATAAATCAAATTTATATTAATATCAAATTTATATTAAAATAAATAAAATAATATAGTTCTCAAATATATCAATACTAATATTTTTACATCCAAACAATAAATAAAATTTTGATTAAAACACTCAATAGTACTAAATAATTAAGTTATTTAATTCAATAAGTAATAAAAGTTAATAAAATAAAATAATTTAAATATTTAATATTTTAGTAGAAGAAATTTAAATAATATAAATATTACATAAAATAATAAAAAATAAAATAATATAATATTTATATGAAGGTAATAGTAAATATTATTTTTCTTGTAATAATAAATTATGTTTGATGAATTACGGTGTTGAATTTATAGATTTATTGATTATAATTTGATTTTTCATTGTTTTGAATTTTATTGTCTATCATTTTAAAGTTGATTGTTCATCACATGCTCATCAGTTGTTTAATATTGATTTTTTTATTGTTTAACGTTTTAAACTTTATTACCCACTGTTTTAAACTTGAATGCTTATCGTTCTGAATTTGAATGTTCATCGTATGTTCTTCACTTATAATACATTTTTTATTACATTTTATTACTTATTAAGTTATTTAATTATTTAATTACTTATTAATAGCTAAGTTAATTAATTTCAAAAGTAATAAAATTAATAAAATAATTTAAATATTTAATATTTTAATAGAAAAATATTTAAAATAATATAAAGATTACATAAAATAATATTAAAATAATATAATAAAAAATCAAATTGAAATAATGCTAATATTAAATTTATAAAAAATAAATAAAATATTATAATTCACAAATATATCAAAACTAAAATTTTTTCATCCAAAACTATAAATAACAAATAATTAAAATACTCAATAGTACTAAATAATTAAGCTAATTAATTTAATAAGTAATAAAAATTAATAAAATAAAATAATTTAAATATTTAATATTTTAGTAGAAAAAATTTAAATAATATATATTACAAAAAATAATGGAAAATAAAAATAAATTAAATTACATCAATATTTATATGAAGATAATAGTAAATATTATTTTTCTAATAATAACAAATTATGTTTGATGGATTATGTTGATGAATTTATAGGTTTATTAATTAGAATTTGATTGTTCATTGTTTTGAATTTTATTGTCTATTGTTGTAAACTTGATTGCTCATTGAAATGAACTTAATTGCTCTCTGCATGTTTATTACTATAACACATTTTTATTTACTATTTATTACTTATTAAGTTATTTATTTATTTATATTACTTATTAATATCTAAGATAATTAATTAAGTTAATTAATTTAACAAAAAATAATTTAAATATTTAAATATATCAAAACCAATATTTTTTTTCCAAAACAATAAATAACAAATAATTAAAACACTCAATAATATTAAATAATTAAATTAGTTAATTTAATAAGTAATAGAAATTAATAAAATGAAATAATTTGCATATTTAATATTTTATTAGAAAAACATTTAAATAATATAAATATTACATAAAATAATATAAAAAATAAAATAAAATAATGTTTATATGGAGGTAATAGTAAATATTATTTATCTAGTAATAATAAATTATATATAGTAAATTATAATAATGAATTTATCGGTTTATTGATAAGAATTTGATTTGTTCATAGTTTTAAACATTATTGTTCATCGTTTTGAATTTGATTATTCATCATTTATACAGTCAATATTTATTTTTTGACTGTTCATTTTTTTAAATCTTATTGTCTATCGTTTTAAACTTAATTGGTTATCGCATATTCATTACTTGCAGATTCAATGTTTATTTTTTTTATTGTATATCGTTTTGAATAAAGGTGGTCATTTTGGTTCAGAACCGGCCGAACTGGACCGGTGGTCAACGGTTCCGAGCTAGAACTGGACCTGAACCGTTGAGGGACCAGTTCAGCCGATTTTGGAATTGGAACTGCCGGTTCTGGTTCAAAATTGGCCGGTTTCAATTCCGAACCAGAACCAGGAAAAAAAAAACAAAGCAGGTAGGTGGGACCCATCTGCCTACATGTCAAAAAAGTCAGTGACCGTTCTGATGCTAGAAACATAACACGCATCAGGTCTCTCCCCCCCCCCCCCCCTTTTTCAACGGTCATTTGACTATTTTTATTAATTTTTTTCTCAAAATTAATTTATAATATAAATATTTTAAAAAATAAATATAGTAAAAAATAAAAATACGACTACAACTGAAAAATAACAGTTATAATTTAAGGGTATTTTTGTTTTTTTCAACTATTCAAAAATTTTTCTATAAATACCTTAATTCATTTGAGTTTCATTTCATCAAATTTTCTCTTAATTCTATATACATACTTCCTCAAATTCTCTCAACTATATAAAATTATTTTTTTCTCTAATCTCTCTAATTACACTCTAATTTTTTTTGAACTCTATAATTCTAAAATTTCTATTTTTATTCTCAAAAATGTCAAACAACCATGGACGAACTCATTTCAATTCTAACAATCTTTTTGTAGATATAGAAAGTTATGATAATTTTGTTAATGTGGAAGATAAGGAGGAGGAGATGTTAAACGAATTGGCGTCCGCACATAGCACTCAATAAAGTCAAAGAATGGCAGATAATATTCCAATAAATATGGGTTAAGGGTCAGATAAAAAACTCTACTCATCTGATAATTTTCAAATTCATTTTAAGAAAATACAACAAAATGATAGATAATTATAAGTTGTATGCAACTATTGTGGCCAAATTTATAAATTTAAACAAGGTGGTGGATATGATACTTTTAAAAGACATTTGAAAAATAAACATGCGACTCAATTTAGTATCGCAAAAAAATAAATATAAATCTCCAGGTTTGCAGGTTCATCTTCTAATTCTCTATTATTTCAATATAATGATAAAACATATAAACAAGAAATGACAAAAAAGATAAGTGTTGAAAATTTATTTTTTAGTTATGGTGAAAAAGTTGGTTTTAATAATTTTTGTCAAACTGTTTTAAATCTCGCTGTTAAATGTGTTCCAACGAACACTCTTAAATGTGCTTTATTTAAATTGTATAATAAAATAAAAAAGA
This sequence comes from Balakata baccata, assembly GCA_949630135.1. NCBI lineage: Eukaryota > Viridiplantae > Streptophyta > Magnoliopsida > Malpighiales > Euphorbiaceae > Balakata > Balakata baccata. The sequence continues at coordinate 9,436 of CATIWF010006253.1, read as the reverse complement.
ATTGTGCAAAATTTTTTCTTCTTTAAGTGGACGCGTTATAATTTGGAGTGATTATTAGCTCATACATTCATATATGAGTATAACATGTCATTGGATTAGTGATGATTGAATTATCCAAAAAAGATTACTTGTATTTAGAGTATTTGATGATAGACATACAGTAGATAATATTTATAAAATGATAAAAAATATTTTCAAATTTTTATATACAGTTTAGTTAATAAAATTTTTTTAATATGTTTTGATAATACGGTAGCTAATACAATTTCTATATCAACCTTATATTGGTAGAAAATTTTTTCATATTAGATGTGAATGTCATGTTTTAAATTTGTATGTACAAGATGATTTAAAAATATTGAGTGATACAATTGAACTAATAAAACAAGCAATTATTTATTTGTATAAACATTCAAAATTATGAAATCATGAATTCGATTTTGTTGTAAAAATAACAAAAGACCGAAAAAATTTTCACAAGATGTTCCAATTCGCTGGAATTCTACATTTAAATTAAGCAATGAATCATACGCATATAAAGATTTACTATGCTCATTTATTTTCACTAATTTGATACAAATTAATTTGTATCCACAACATTGAGATATTTGTAAAAATCTTTTAGAAATTTTAAAAGTTTTTAATGATACAATATATGTTTTAAGTGGTGTTTATTATCATACATGTTATTTATTTTTGGCTCAATATATTAATATTGTTGATGTATTTAAAGAGAATATAAATTATGTTATTTTGCATTGTGTTATATTTGTAATGCTCTCTTACCCCACTCTAATAATAGTAAGATAAACAAGTATTACATGTCTAATTGTCTTAATTTCTCCTCTTTAATAGTGAATATTAGTATTATTTTTTTTTTACTAAAATATTGATTTGAACATACATAAATTCAGCATGAATTTTTGCATACTTCAAAACTCCATAATTTACATATATAGCTTTTTAAGTTAGATTTACATCCATATTAAATTCATTACATTAGTATTACATACCCCAAAATATTTAAAATACATAAACTACATGAAATAAATTTTTGATATTATTTTACAAAGGTTTAATAAAATATACCAAAATAAATTGAGACTTCTAACTGCTTTCTGATGAGATTATCTTCTTCATTTGACAACTAATTTATCTTCCCCAAAACGTCAATATCTGCGCAAAGAAAAAATATCAGCGCTAAACTACTAGTTTAGTGGTGTTTCATAGGATAATAATATTATATACACATATATTCATTCATGCCATACTTATATATTACATGCATCATAAATAAAGTTTCATATATTAATTTATATACATTTATACATATTCATAACATGTATAAATTATTATTTTACATTCATATACATACAATATTCATACTATCCTTTAATTTACTTTTAATTTTTTTCTATTATTATTATTATTATTATTATTATTATTATTATTATTATTATTATTATTATATCTAGCCCGTAACACTTGTATTTGAACTAATTAATAGGAATATAGGATTGTCATTCACATCTTTTATAATATTGTCATTACTGGCCTTTTTAGTATTACCATTACTGACTTTTTAAATAATATTGATATTACCGGCTTTCTTTTTAATAGTATCATTACCGGCTTCAATAATACTTTATTGTGCGCTTTCTATTTCTTTTCCCCTGGTTAGCATATCAAACTATCCACTATTCTAAGTTCACGGCTAGGTGTATTTAGGCTTTGAAATTTTTTTTATCATTCATATATCATGTGTCCACATATTCACATAAACCAAAATTGCCAACAATTAACATATACTAATCACATCATGTGAAAAATACCCAAAATACAAGTTTATAACTTATGGCAGACTTCGGTCCTGGAATTCGGCCTAAATTGTGACCCATTTTTTTATCTGTTTTAGACATTATGGTCTTCTATATAGTTTTAGTTCATTGCTTTAGCTTGAATTTTAAAAAAAAATCAAGGCAATCCAAATTTTCTACCAAAAGTTATGGTCAAATTACGGAGTAGTATTCAATCAATTTCTACCCAGGATTTTCTTGGTTCACTTTGATCCGAAATTTTGTAGCCAATATTTGATCTAGTTGGATGCCAAATTTCAACTTATGTTCTTCCTAACATTTTTAGCACTATGTATTAGTTATCATATCCAATCAGTTTCATGCCAATCTAAGGTCCATAGCCTAGGTTATGATCAATTTTATCAAGGTTGTACAATGCATCTGTGACAGGGTACCTATGAGCTTCATTGCAACTTAGTTAATTTCATGACCTTATGTATTTATGTTTGTGTCCAAAAGTTCCAAATCATATACTTATTCATAAGACTAAGTATTTTACACTATTATACAGCAAAATTATAAGAGCAACAATTTAATGTACTACATTGCAATCTACATACACCAACACACATTATACACAATATAGCATATATATTAAAGCATATAAGATTTTTATCAAAGAAGCACATACCTAGGCAGCCTCAATTCTTCTCATTTTCCTTTCTTTCCTTCTCTTATTAGGTGGCATTTTTCTTGCCTTTATGCACCTTTTGATGGCTACTTGTTTAGCCTTAACAAAATAAATAAGATTTCATTCAATGCCAAACATATACCTAATGTCTATGCATGAGAAATACCTAATGTTCCTAATATTTTTCTACCACTCTCCATATTTTTATTTCTTCCACTTTTTACCTTATTTATATTCATTTTAGCCTAGTGCCATTCTCTCCATTTAACACAAACAAATCAGCCCCCTATATATCAAGCCTTCCTCCTTAACACCCACCATTTACAAGCCATATAACCACCACTAACACTTTTAAACATTTTCCTCTTCACTTTCCCTTCATTAGACAGCCCCATATACCTCCTTATAGGTGTTATTCTTTTAGTTTTCAAGCCATAAATTTATCATTTACATCCACCCAAAACTCAATTTCATCACTTCTATTCAAAACAACACTTCTCAATACAACTTCCACACAAATCCTAATCTAACAATTCCAATCACAACAATCAATTACAAGGGTATCAAATAGATGGAATATAGTTAAATTTAAGACGAACAAACTCACCTTGATGCTCCTCTAAGGTGGCTGAAATTCACTTTCAATTTCTTCCTTTTTTTTTCTTCCTTTTTAGGTTTCTTTTATGGTAGAAATTCTCTAATTTATTAGTTTTTCACTCTTTAATTTTTCTTTTACACTCTTTCAGAAGTTTGATGGAAGCAAAAATTGAGGGTTTGGGAAGGTTGGAGTGGTCGGCCAAATGAGGAGAAAGGTGAGGAGAAGAAGATGACAACTTGGAGAAGTAATGAAATTTCTACACACTTTTGACTTTTATACTAAGTTAAGGTGTGTGAGTTTCACTAATTAACTTAATATTTCTCCCTATTGGTCCATTAACTTGATTAATTTTGTTTAATTTTTAATTATGGAAAATTTCACTCTTGCCCTAAAATTTTCTATTTCTTACACATTTTTTCCCAACAAATTAGGAAATACTGATTTTGTCCATATGGTAATTTTATTTTTTTCTAGTTCTTTTTCCAAACTTTTTAGTTCTCATATACTAATATCGCTACATATATTTCCTTATTATTTATGATTTTTCTATGGGTCTGAATTTAGACTCCGATCAGACCGGCGTACCCAATTAAGGTCACACGCGACTAGAGCCTAAATCGTCAGACATTACAATATTTGTCATACGACATAAATGGTTATCTTATTTTAAAATGATTACTTTGATTAATCTTGTATGTTATGTTCTTTATCCTAGGTATAAAATTACAATGTTACATGAATATTTACAAATTTATTATGAGTGTCTTGATATTGAGAATGTTAGTATTGATTCAATTGTAAATGAAGTTAGAAGAATATTTGTAACCTATTTAATGAATTTAGTAATTTAAATAATATTCATACTTTCACTAGTTCTAGTCATGAAGAAGTTGAACTGGGAAGTATGAAAATGAATGATCGTTTAATGTTAAAAAGTTATAAAAAACTACAATCATCCACTAGTTTGAGTGATAGTAAAGCAGATAAAAAGTTTCATGTTCTTGAATGGTGGAGTCGTCACCAAAATACTTATCTCGCCCTTGCCCAAATTGCAAAACAAATTTTTGCATGTCAAGTTTCAATAGTTGCTATTGAATAAGCATTTAGTTCGAGAGATAATATTTTGGACGAGACGTAATCAAGTTTAGCTCCAGAATCAATTGAAGCTCAAGCATGTGTTGCTGATTTGAATAAAACGGCCCTAAGACAATAAGAATTTGAAAAAAAGAGATACGCCGAATAATTAACTTCTATGACCAAATAAACCATTAGCACATTCGGCACCGACAGTTCCGATTAAATAAGTTAAATGAGTATCCAACAAATTTAAAAGGTTAGAGAACTATGTAAACTTTGATTCCTTTAAACTCTAAGATGATACGTAGACAACTTAATTAATGGTAAAAAAAATTAAGTTCAAGCCAATTTATTATTTTTAATATTTTTTTCAAATTTTTTTTCCAAATTTACGTTGAATATTTTTTAAAATTACAAATAGTCCACTTATAAATTTGTAACATTATTACTTTCATATTTTTTTCACATTTAGCTTAAATAATTTTTAAAATTAAAACTAAATATTTCACTTAAATTTTTTTTAATTTATTACTTTTAAATATTTATCGAATTTAACTTAAATATTTATTACTTCTTCTCTCATTATCCTAACTTAAATTATCTTCTCAATTTGTACAATTAACTCCAAATAATTAATTTATATAAATAATACATTACTTTAATCTTAATTGTATTTATTTAACTCATAAATTATTTTTTAATTATTAAATTTAAATTTAATTTTATATTAAAAAAATAAATAATATAAACCGGCTGAACTGGGACGGAACCGGCACCGTCCCCTAGCCGGTTCCAATCCAGTTCAATTTTTTTTGAACAATGGAACTTCTGGCCACCTCTAGTTTTGAACTTTATTGTTCATCGTTTTAAACTTGATTGCTCATCGTTTTAAATTTAATTACTCATCATTCTGAACTTAATTGTTAATAGTATGTTCATCACATATAACACTTTTTTTATTATTTTTAAGTTATTTAATTATTTAATTACTTATTAATATCTAACTTAATTAATTTAATAAGTAATAAAATAATTTAAACATTTAATATTTTAATAGAAAAATATTTAAAATAATTTGAATATTACACAAAATAATATAATATAAATCAAATAAAATCAAGTTAAAATAATATTAATGTTAAATTATATTTTATTATATTAAAATAATTAAAAAAATATAATTCACAAATATATTAAAACTAACATTTTTTTCATCTAAAACAATAAATAACAAATAATTTAAGCACTCAATGATAATAAATAATTAAGTTAATTAATTTAATAAGTAAAAATTAATAAAATAGAAATTTAATATTTTAATAGAAATATATTTAATTAATATAAATATTACATAGAAATATTAAAAATAAAAATAATACAAATGAAAAATTAATTAAATTAAAATAATATTATATTTAGATAATAGTAAATATTATTTTTTTAGTAATAATAAATTATACATGATGAATTATGATGGTGAATTTATATATTTATTAATTAGAATCTGATTATTCATCATTTTGAATTTGATTGTCTATTATTTTAAATTTGATTATTTATCATTCTGAACTTGATTACTCATCACATCTTTATTATTTATAGAGTTTAATGTTTATTTTTTGATTATTCATCGTTTTTAACTTTATTATTTATCATTTTAAATTTGATTGTTTATTGTTCTAATCTTGATTGTTTATTGCACATTTATTATTTATAATACATTTTTCTACTTTTTTATTGCTGATTAAGTTATTTAATTATTTTATTACTTAATAATATCTAAGTTCTAATTAATTAATTTAATAAGTAATAAAAATAAAATAATTTAAATATTTATGATTTAAAATAATATAAATATTACGTATAATAATATAATATAAAATAAAAATAAATCAAATTCAAATAATATTAATATTAAATTAATTTTAAAATAAATAATATAATTCATAAATATATCAAAACTAATATGTTTTCATCTAAAACAATAAATAACAAATAATTAAAACACTTAATACTAATAAATAATTAAGTTAATTAATTTAATAAGTAATAAAATAAATAAAATAATTTAATTTAATTATTTAATATTTTAATTAAAATATTTAAATAATATAAATTAATGTAAAAATAAAATAAAAATGAATCAAATGAAAATAATATTTATATGGAGGTAATAGTAAATATTATTTTTCTAGTAATAATAAATTATGTATAGTTAATTATGGTGATAAATTTATAGGTTTATTGATTAAAACTTTATTATCCATCTTTTTAAACTTGATTGTTCATCACATATTCATACTTATAGATTCAATATTTATTTTTTAATTATTCATCATTTTGAACTTTATTGTCCATCATTTTACACTTAATTATTTATTGCATGTTCATCATTTATAACACATTTTTTACTTTTTATTACTTATTAAGTTGTTTAATTATTTTATTACTTATTAATATCTAAGTTAATTAATTAAATTAACTAATTTAATAATTAATAGCATTAATGAAATAAAATAATTTAAATATTTAAGTCTTTAGGTTTTCAAAACAAATTTTATATATTTATATTATTAAAACAAATTAAATTTTCTTCGTACTTTAATTAATAAATTTTCAAAATGATGAAGATGTAGATTTGTTAAAATAATATAAATGTAGATTTGTTAAATCTTACATATTATTAAATTATTTTACTTAACAAGTTATTTAACAAATCGTATATATTTATATTATGAAAATAAAATAATATTTATATTAATTTTATATTAAGATAAATAATATAATATAATTCACAAACTTATAATATACAAAAAAAATTTATTTTTTTCTTTATTTGAACACTTAAAAAAATTAGAAGAAAAAAAAAAGACATGATGATTAAAAATTGCAATGACAAAAAGATGATCAAAAAGAAGAAAAAGTCTTATTTAGTAAATAGGACAAAATATTTATGTGCTAGAGAGGACAAATATTGTTCTAAAGGTGGGACCTATTGTCACAAAGTCAGTTAGTTAAAAATTTATATATGACTGATACGTTTCTATAAAATACGTAACCTTCTATTATTATATTAATATTTTATTACTGGCACACCGATATATTAACAGACTATAGAATGCGCCTTAATTATATTATTACATTTGATATATATATATATAGCTTGTATTTAAGAATCTTTATTTATACCATATCTAAATTTGTGGTGAGTTTTAATATTACTACCTAAATCCATTAAAAAATTCTAATAAAATTATCTATTGACTGAAATGACTATTCCTAGCCCTTCCCTTTCTTCATTTTTTTCACATATTTTCTTGTCCAAACGTAAATTTTCATTTTTGAGGCATAATTATTTTGCTTGTCTTAAGCTTATTAAATATTCATGTTCCCTCCCTTCCCACATACGTACTCATTAATTATGGGCTATATAGCACTACTGTTATCCACTTAATTTTGAATTAATTTCTGCCCAAATTAGGATAAAATAAAGAAATTTATAGGTTAATTGAATATATTATGTCATCTGTACCAATCCAATTACACAATGATATACATTTAACTATTTTATTTTCATTGGTTGATATAAAAATAAAAATAAAATTATTAAATAGATACAAAACATATCAAATCAAAAAATTAAATATAGTTTTTAAAACATCTCTACTTATACAAAATACTCAAATAATTAATAAACATATGCAATTTATAATTTAATCATAGACTCACATAATTAAGTAATAAAAACAAAAACACTAGACTAACTATCAATTCATAAATCCATAGTAGATCTTTTATTCATAAATCCGCTTCCAAAAAAACATATATTTATCTACTTCTTTTCAAAATCATTTTTTATAATTCAAAAAAATTAAAAAAATATTTTTTTTTTCGAAAATCTCTTTTCCCCGATAGGTCCTTAGTGCAGGAGAGGTACTAGAGTGGGCGATGGTGGAACCGCAAAAGGAAACACCGTCGATGAATTAAGAAAAGCCTCCTCATGGAGTTTATCAAAGAGTGTTTTGGAAATTCGGGTTTGAAAGTTGTAGGAAATAATACGCTGACCACATTGCAGATAAACTATATCTGAATGAAAAGGATGAAAAGCCAAAGCCTGGAAACGACCACTTCCACTGTAAATCTCTGAGGTAGGGATCTTGCAATCCATACACCACTCTCCAGCATCATACTCAATCAGTGTCTCCACATACAAATGCTTTTCACCATTTCTTCCCTGATGCCCATCAATATGCAGATGTCGCAGCCGCCCATCGCAGACTCCAAGCAGCTGCTTTATAGTCCACGAATCTTCATATCTGGGTAAGTAGATCGACCGAATTTGATTTGAATTTGGGTTAGGATTGTATGCTGTGATTACGTAGCTGCATGAAAGCCAAAGCCAATGCATAATCCCATTAAAGAACACAGCACGCTCAAGAATTGGGATCAAGATTGTTAATGGACGAGAAAGTGACAACTCCACAGTAGGATCAGAAACTGGCAACTCCACAATCCTCCACCTCCCAGTATCTGATGTGAAGATCTGCAGATGGATCTGATAGGGTCTCTGTAAAGGGTAGGTGTAGAGCTTCTTTAGTGTAAAAGATGTTCTTTGGTTTCTGATTCGAACTACCTTGAAACCTTGAGCTTCACTAATGAACCCAACATCCACTATTTCAGTTTCGCAGTTGCCCAAGGGCTTAGGGAGAGAGACCCATTGTGCTGTTAAGGGATTGCAGACGTAGTAATCAATCTGGATGACCACGGTTTTACAGCACAAGAGAAGCCCGTTGCTCGCAGCCAGAACTTTGATGGGAGATTCGGGGAGAAAATCTAAAGAAAGATTTGGAGAATTGAATTCAGGCTTGTCTCTGAATAAGATGTAAAGAGAATCATGGTTGGTGCGAAGGGTAGGAACACCAGAATGGCAACCGTAATCATCATTCAGGTAGCGAAACAGAACATTCCAACAAGGCAGTTTTCCCATGGATGTATCAGAAACCAGAGAATACAATCTCTTGGATAAACATTTGAGCTTAAATTTAGTTTTCAGGGGAAGTCTTGAAAGGATTTCCATCCATGCCCCGTCAGGAATTTCAGATTCGTCAATCACAAATTCTTCACCCGAAAATCTTCTCTTCATCTTTCTTTCTTTTTCTTTCCTACCACAGCTAAACACTAATCTCACAAAAACTTTGAAATTAAGAGTTTGAAAGACTCGGTTGCATTAGGAATCAGCAATTCCCAATCCCAATCTCACCAGGACTCTGAAAT
>CATIWF010006247.1:0-22401 GCA_949630135.1 Balakata baccata | reverse complement strand
AAAACAACATTTTGGTCTGCATCAACCACTCTATCCCAGTCATTCGCTACCATATGATGGATCCCCAAGTCCTCACGTATGCCCTGGTCGGTAAAAGAAATTAGACAAGATTTAGATATGGGAAGAAGTATGAATGCTAGTACACATTTGCAAAAATGGCAGAATAAAACTTTAGACGTCGACATCCAGAATATTAAAGAAATGAACATTTCTATTGTACCGGGTAAAACAATTTAATGGTATCAAAACTTGTACATATGTATCAAATTGGTACCAAATTTTTTTTTTTTCAAATTAGTATCAAAACTTTGAAGTTAGTTTCAAATCATGCTATAAAATACTTTTCTGATTGATTCTTATTGACGTGAACATTAAATTTGTTAACGTGGTCACTCGGATTTACTAATGTGGATGCTGGAAAAGTTTTGGCTACCATGATTTGAAACTCAATTTCAAAGTTTTAGTATCAATTTGATATACATGCAAAAGTTTTGGTACTAAAAAATCATTTTACCATTATACCAGCCAAAATCGACTGATTAAAGAGTGATTTTAAAATGCTATAACAAAAAATAATAACTGTGGTCTATCATCCTTGATTGCCGGTGCATTTAGATGTGGCCCAAGGGGGTTTCAAGTTGTTACTTCACCACAATCGAGCTGCATTGACTTTCTCGCTCGTCTCAGCTTCAAACTAGGTCTAGGAGTGTATTGCAACTCGAATAAATCCATCGCTCGCCATTTCAACCTTCAACATTGAGTATCAAGGATCATCATTGATTACGGATCACCTACATAGCTTCTCTACATATTATGGGTCATCAATAACTGGTATGACGAAAAGTGTTATAATAGAAACACATTTTAACAGAGCGAGGAGATTTGAGAAAATAACAAAACAAAAAAATTACCAAAATAATGAAATTTACACATTGCAAAAGGCGATATATTCCTGAAAAGTTACATCTGATTTTGAAAACACTGAGATAGAGATAAACGTTACAATTTTACCAAATACTTACTTTTGATTTGCGATATATTCCTTCAAAATTGCTAATTTTCGTTTTGAACATGAACTCTTTTTCTGTTTAATTTTACTATTCATACTAAGTGCTTGGAAATCAGAAATAATAGCTAAATGCGTATTATTTAGAAAAGATGGAAACAGAGTAGCACACACCAATTGGAAATGCAAGAGAGAATTCTGTCACAGAAGGTAGCAGTCGTTCCTCTTAATACTTTGATCGTCAATGGAGATATTTGGGATGTGAGAAATCTTGGACCAATCCTCAGCCATTCTATTCTTGCATCTTTCTGATAGCATGGTTGTTAGTCAAGAATTGTAAGTCGCCCATGCACTCTGGTAAAGTCATCAAACTAGGACAGTTACAGATCCTTAGCCTTTGCAAAGAGGTAACATATTGAAGCCCCTTTGGGAGAGACTCCAAGTTTGGCATGGTTTGCATTGAGAAAGAATTAAGGCTTCGCCAAACCATGCCATCATCCTCCTCATCATTGGACAGAGTTTTCAATGGGCAAAACGAAAACACTATTTCTTCTAGAGAAGTGAGGTTTTGTTGCAACTCTTCCATTGTAAAATCTTCCATTTCCGAAATCTCAAGATATTTTAATTGAGAAAGAACAGAGAAAGGTGAAGAAGATGAAGGAGAAGAAGAGTTGTTTGGTGATAATGAAGTCGTCATTTTAAGTATATTCTTCAACGACTTTGTGCCATCTTCTACAAATGTCAGTGAATTAAGAGATGGAAATGGAGGCATGCAAGTCAAATTAGGACAAGATACAATTTCCAACTCAAAAGGACAAGGAAAGCATGGTAGCTCTGCCTTTGAAGATGATGAAGGCGGCAGCATTCCAACATCAGTATTGCTTCTCACAAATCCCTTCAAATTAGGGCACTCTGTAAGTCTGATATCTCGTAGGGAAGGAAAGAATGACGCAGATCCTCCATCAAACAGATCTATATACTCCAAATTAGTTAAAGTACGGATCCACAAACGTTGGAGAGAAGGGAGGCGATCAAACGATGGGAGACCCTGCGTACTTGTGGATTTAGTGAAACTAATGACTACCAAATTATTGAGGGAAGCAAGCCAGCTTGAAGCCTATGCTCCTCTGTAGCCTATTAAATCCAGCTTTTTCAGACTCTGATTTGGTCGCAGTTCTTCCAAAGCAATTTCGTCATTTGGATTGTAACCATCATCCACCCCATTCCAGCATAAGCCCAAACCCTGAAGGTGTTGCTTCTCTTTTAAATTCGCTGCCTTAAATTCAAATGCAGCATTTTTCACATAGCCCAAATTCTTGATCGCCAACTCACCTCTCAAGTTGTTTAAGGGCGTGTAATTCATCAAGCCCGCCGCAGCGGTTGGAGAGAGAATTATCCTTAGCTATCACAAACAAAGATAATTTCTCAAGGCGAGTCAATTGTCCAATCCCACGTAGCATATGAGTCAACCCGTTACATCTGAAATTGTCGAGATGTCTAAGGTGAACCAAATTTTTGATATCTTTTGGCAATTGTTTAAGCTCAGAACAATGACTTAATTTCAACACTTGCAAGTTGCACAGTTTGGTGATTGAATTAGGAAGCTTCTCCATATTGTAATTGTCAGAAAGATCAAGATATCTTAGATGCTTCAATTTATGAATGGAATTTGGCACTGTCTCAATACCGCAGTAAGATAAATCCAACACCCTTAAACATCTCAATTTACAAAAGATTGTACGACATCCTTCTTTATTGACATCAGAAATCGAATAATTTATCACAGATAGACGAAATAATATCCGCACCTTTCTTGCTTCGAACAAGGATGGTAAAACTGGACAATCAATAATGTCCAAATTCAATAGATATATGTCGAGTTTTGTCTTAAACACACGCCTTTCCAGAACTTGATGCAGCACGTTCCTCTCCCGCAACTGAGATGGCAAGATCATGCATTTTACAACTTTTTATTTCACCAAAAAAAATCCGTCTTAACTTCTTGAAAGAAAGGCATCCGATAAAGATCCATGAAATATCCAAGACCTACATCTTCAAGATGCTGATTTGGATCTGATGACTTAATATATCCTTGTGCCATCCATAGGTGTATTAATGTCTCCACCCTAATTTAACAGTCTTTGGGGAACAAGCTACAATATGCAAAGCAGTGTTTCAAATGTGGAGGAAGATGGCTATAACTCAACTTAAGAGTAGGCAAAATATCATTTTCATGCTGCTCAACTTTTGAAAGTTCTTGATTTTTGAACGCTAGCTATTCCGACTCTAAATCCATAAAATACAAAGGGCCTCCTATTGTTTTTATGGCTAAAGAAACTCCCCAACACTTTGCTACAATTTTCTTTCCTAGAACTTCATGGCTTGGACTGGCTCTTGTCCTCTCTTGAATGCAGTTTGTTTGAACAATGACCATGACTCAATTTCAGATAAATCTTGCAGTTCATACATAGAGATTGGGCATGTCATGAATTTAATGAGAAACTACTGCAAATATTATTAATTAATTTCTCTATTTCAATTTAACAAGGGATGATTTCTCTATGTTAAATGACAAAAAATAAAATAAAATGTTATTCCACATCCTCCACTAACTAGCAGAGAGCATGGTTATCAGCAAATTGAACACTTACCAGCAAATTCAAAAGAAATGGAATAATACTCTGAAATTACTCAATCACAACATCCAATTTGTCATCAGCATTCCATCTATCCAGACAGAATTATTGGTTTCTCTTCACATTTCACCGAGTCAAGGAAACAAAGTGTTTGCTTCTGCAGTCATTTAGTTATGCATATTCTGAAATTGAGCAGAATAGGCATATTCTCTGCTAGATTTGGTGGACTTCTCTTGTAAATATTTATAGTAGCTAATGAGTACAAGTTAGTTAGTATATAAGGCAGCAAAGTTGGTTGGCTCTTCGTTATTTTTAGGCTTCAATTACTTCTTAAGTACTGTGCTTGCTGCCTATATAGGCTGCATAGATTACAGTTGTGAATCAATCTTAGTAATTCCGTTCAATATTTCCTTTCATTTTCTCTCTAGGTTAATAATGTTTGTGACTTTAAGGCTTCTTTGCTTCCTTTGCTTACCATTATGAAGACGGGTCCCAGTTCTGATCCCATTCTACAAACTGACTATGCAGAAGTATACAAGTTTCTCTATTCTATATTTTGAAGATTGTTGCTAAAGATGGATGAATGCCTGCTTAATATGCAAGATCGCTTGGTGTTAAAAAGGAACACAGAGAGATGCTATAACTTGGCGTGGATGGTTTCATCATCTTGAAATTTTGAAGCAATTGCATAAGATCACAGTGTACTTTATGAGTTAGCTGAAGAAGAATTTGGATGTCTTTTCATCTCAGAGGGCATTCACTTTGTGAGCTGCTTCTTAAATATTCTAATCCAGAAAATGATGCAAGGTGGCCTTTACAAGAATGAGCATCATTGTGATTTTAGGAGGCAATTGACGAGGATCAAATAGCCCTCAAGGTGGTAATTGAAAGAATTCATGACATGGTTGCAAATTTCGCATGTGTTGAAGGCTATAAGGTGCTGCCAGTTGATGATCTGTTTTCACCACCTTGGGTAAAGAATATGGTTCAGTAGCAAATGAGTGCTTAAATGGTCCTGAATTATGGTTTCTGTCAATGTGTCAAGCTATATTCAATACACATAATGCCCTTTTAACAGAACTGGAAAAGGCGAACTGCCTCATATTCCTGATTCTCTGTCTGGTTTGTCACAGGATTTATCCTGTGATGCCTGCAGGTTAATCCCGATGATCATCCTACTACTGTTCAGCTCTAGCAACATCCATTTGTAAACACCTGAGTTCATTAGTTACTTTGATGCTAAATTAAATTTATCAACTACTAAAAGTTACTTATTAGATACTCCATTGTTGCTGTCTTTTCATAGCACATATTCCTGCCAAATTTCAAAGAAAAACATAACCATTTCCTTCACTGCTATTCAACAAGTAGACATCACTTTTCAAATGGGATGCTTTTGATTTATGCATTTATTCTTTATATTATCAGTTTCAAGCACAGAGTTTGAACAATAAACTCACAACCCTTTATGCAATTAGGCCACCTCCTAATTGCGAGACATTGATTTCTTGATAATTATAAACACATCCCATGAATCAAAATGGCTCATTTAGGTGTTGCTTGTGAAAGGTGAGACTCCCTAAAGGCAACAAACTTGGCTACCAATTTGTCATAAGGAGGCCAGTTTTCATGGATGATAGGAGAATTTGCAAATTCTTGCATCCATTCAGCTAACAAAGGGAACTTTTGTTGATCTATGATTTTCAGACCAAGTACCTCCTCAAATACACCAATGTTGGCAAGCCAACCTAATGCAAGATCCACTATTCCAATTTTTTCTCCTCCAAAGAATTTCTTCCCTTTTAGCTCCTCTTCTAAATGCTCCAAATTCTCCTTAGCTAGAGATATTCCTTCTTCTTGCTCTTTTCCTTCCTTGACAAGGATACCAAATACTATTGATGGTAAGACCTGCATCAACAACTATCTTTTAGCATCTAGAACATAAAAATATATATCAAATTCCCCTACCTATTTAAAAAAATCAAAAGTTGCAGACAAGAAACTAGATTATTACCTTATCATCACCAAATTTAGCCCAGAAACGAGCCCTGGCTCGGTCATGAGGATCTGCTGGCAGCAATGGATATTGCTTCCATGCCTCATCCAGGTATTCAAGAATGACAAGTGATTAGCTGATGGGTTTACCATTATGAACAAGAACAGGAACCTTCTTGTGGACGGGATTATATTGCAGGAGTAAAGAGCTCTTGGCAGAGAGGTCTTCGTATACGGTATCATGCTCTATTCCCTTCAATTTTAGTGCCCAGATTACTCTCAAAGCAACAGGACTTGACCATGTCCTAAAGACTTTCACTTCTTCCGCCATTTTTGTGGTGTTCCCATTTTTTTCTATATATCTCATTCCCATTTATAATAAATTATTGAGACCAGTTTTCTCCAATCTTTTAATATTTGTGAATTAGCCATCATTCTTTTTTAAAAATTTCAACTTCAATTAAAATATGCGTTGTTTGCCTAAGACAACTTAAATGCAACTGTGAAATGAAAATTCTATTGGGGTTGAAACAATAACCAAGCATGAAGATGCTAGGGATAAATAAGAAAACGATAAAGCACAAGGACTATTTGATAAATTTACCTTGCGATAAAAAATTCTTATTATTTATAGTCTATTCTTATCGCTTTGGAATTATGGCCCATAATGCGTTAAGAGATGACGTCTTTCATATTAGTCGAAAGCTTTTTTAATTTAATAGTTTTTGGATTACATTAGTTAATTTTTTTCATTTTTGAAAATATATTATAAAATTTTTTAAATTTAATTTAATATACCAAAAAAATTTTGTGTTAATTTTAAATGAAATATTCGGTTAATTAATTAGAATATTATATTAATCAACTAGAAAATATTAAATATACTTTTATTTATATTTTGATAAATTTGATATTTAGTTAACTTAAAAAATATATTTAAAAAAAGAATAACAAATTTTACAATTTGATATCAAATTAATTTTTTTATATTTTTTAAAATAAAAAAAGAATGATAAATTTAATATTTTATTTGTTTTTAATAGAAAAAATAAACAGAATGGCTAAATAGTATATTAATTAAACCTGAAAAATTTTATAATGTATTTTAAAAAATGAAGGGACTAATTAGTATATTTAACTAAAATTTGGAGATGTCCTTGTAATTTACCCTATTTTTTTAAGGATAATTTAATAGTTTTTTTTTAATTCAATAGGTTTATTAAATTTTCAACTTTTAACATTTTTTTAATTTATTTGTTCTTTGTTTTGTGGAAAAAATATATATATTGAAAGACATCTGGAAAAATTGGAAGGAAACATTGAAAATTAGCACGTACAAATCGAAAAATAATCCAAATTTTTATATGCATTATATACATTTTAAAACATACATATATGAAATAAGTTGCGTATTAGTATATGATGATTTTTATTCTTATTATGTATCATATTGGTTAGTTGAAGAAACTATCTTACCTATCTGAGGTATAAAAGGATAATTGTTACATTTAGTGCTATTTAAATTGGAGATTTTATGATTTTAATCACATAATTAATATCATTAAACATTTAAACTATTGATTATTTTGATGGAAGTTTTTTTTTTTTTTTAACTAAATGCTAATTACTTTTGTCTTTTATTTCCCCTATTAAAAATTAGATTTAATATTTACCCAAAAAAAAAAAAAAGGAAAAAGTTGGAGTTAATAGCAAAAGAGATGTAAGTCACATGTTGGTAATGATTCGCTCATTTCAACTTCAGCAATTTTTTATGATTTAGTTAATTATTATTTTACTTATAAAATTTGTGGAACTCTTTCCCTATTGTCTTTTCTAATGCTTTATTTACTAACCGAATTGTGCAAGGAAAAAAGATTAAATGAAGAAAATGACAAGAAATAAAATAAGGGAAATAAAATAAGGGAAAATTATTATTTGTCCCTGTAATTTGACATAATATATTAGTTCCTCTTGAAATTTGAAAATATATTATTTGACCAATATAGTTTGACATAATACACTAGAGGTTTGAAAATTATACTATTTATCGTATTTCTTTCAAGTTTGATTTATTAGACTAATATTTCCTAGTAAAAGATAATATTTTTTTTTTTACCAATGTATTCTTTTTCAAATTTCAAATAGGAACTAATGTATGATGTCAAATTACAGGAAGTAAATCGTATATTTTTCAAATATCAAGAGATACTAATATATTATATCAAACTACACGAGGCAAATAGTAATTTTTTTCTAAATTTTAAGAAAATACTTTAAACAAGAAATTTCACCGAATATAGACTTTTGAGTTTTTTTTTATTTTATTCATTGTGACCGTTTTTATTTTCATTTTTACCGATTTTTTACCTTTTTTTTCATTTATGTAGCAAAAGTTTTGGTTCAGTTGGGAAAGAAATTATTTTTTTCCCATATTTTAAACATGGATTACCTTTGGTAAATATTTTATTAACTTTCATATATTTAGTAAACGTTAAGGTAAATCTACGATAAATTTTAAATAATTTCAATTTTAATTAATTTTCTGGTAAACATAAGTTAAATTTTAGATAAATTTCAAGTAAATTTTGAATAAATATTAGTTAAACATTTAGTAAATATTTGAATAAACCCCTAATGACTTCAATTTTTACAAATTTTCTGATAAATCTCGAATAAATTTTAGGTAAATATTAAATAAATCATGTATAATTTTAACTTTTATTAATTTTTTTTTTTTTTGATAAATTTTAGATTTTGAGTAATTTTTAACTTTCATTAATTTATAATAAATCTAAGATAAATTTTAACTTTTAATAAACCTTAAAAAATTGTGAAAACCTTAAATTAATTTTACAATAGATTTTAAATAAATATTTGATAGACATTAAATTTAGATAATTTTACGCTTTTAACATTTAAAAAAAGTCTTTAGAGCTTTTATCATTTTTTTTAAAAAATTTTAAGGAATTGTATTTTTATAAATATTCAAACACTTTCTAGTATTTTTATAAAAAAAACCCCGCTCCATGATGAATGCCAAACATAGCCCAAAACCATTTAATTAAATAAGATGAAAAAAGGCTTCAAAATCCCAAAGGCACAAACTGCAATTTTCCATTAACACAAAGCACAGCCATAACAAAGACCAAGTTAGTTCCTACCCGTATGATAACATTAATTAACGCTTTTAAATCACTCCATTTTCCATCTATCACATTCACACACTCAGCTCAGCTGGCCAAAGGGTCTCAAGCCTTTTCCTTCTCTCTTCAACCAGAAACCCATATGGAAAGCCCTACGAAGTACCTGGGGCTATAAACAAAACCCTCACCAATCACGTATTCTAGACTGATTAACACCACATAAATGTGAAAGCATGGGAAATCAAGTTATACTTTGCTTTCTTCACATCTATATACAGTTTTAACCGAAGTAAGGGATCAACCTATAGAGCCAGAATTCACCGATTTGCAGTCAAAGGCAAGAATGTTGGACATCAATAGCTCCTATCAGCGACCGCAGAGTAGAACCCCACAAAAGGGCATCCCTCTCAACACCTGTGTTCCTATATAAGAATGATTATGAGGATAAATATTTTTCTTTCGCCTTTCTTCCACCTACTCCAGAGCTGCCTTTGACTAAGATCGGGATTCCTTCAACCCATGTATCTGCATCATTGACATCAACCTTCATTTTTCTTCTAGGTATCCTGAAGAAAAAGTTCTCCACTGCTGAAACTTTGTCACACCTGACCATCTGTTTAGTAAAAAAGAGACAGTCACCCAGCATATAGCAACTGCATGCTCCAAAATTTTATGGGACTAGGCATTCCACTGCGAAATAAAGACCATATAGCAATCAGAGAATGCCAAAGCAAAATAGGAAGTCCAGAAATACTAGAAACAAGGCACTAGAAATATTCACGGAGAAAAGACGCAATAAGGCAGCACTTACACATGTCAATATCACCAAAGGGTTATTTACAACAGCCCTATTCTATTACCAATTTTATACTTATTGTCCAAATTTTGGAAACAGTCATATCATAGCCTATATTCTAATTACTTCTTGCAATTATAACTAAGCAACTAATCATATTTAGTTACATGTAGAAGCTGTACGAAAAAGGCTATATAAAAACATACATCGACTGAAACACTAAATTATAGATATAAGGACACTATATACATTACAGGTGCTCTTACTGTTCACAAATTCAACATATAAGTAAAGGCTACAGTTGATTTCAACATTTTAGACATGATTACAAATGAAACAAAAAGTTACGGACAATTGTTGATTAACCTATCCAACAATATGAAATATCCAAAGCAGTGAGCATAAAAAAATTGCTTACGATCACATCCACAAGTTTATATCAAGCTACCCTTGAATATCCAATGAAGGCTTCAATAAACATCATAGTGCTTATCCTTTTCACGCATTAAACCCTAATTGCCTATTCTCATCAGCATGAAGAACTAGAAAGAAGAAGGAAACAAGAAGTGAAGATGCTTTTCTTTTTTCTTATTATCATTATATAAATGGAGGAAGGGTATTAAATATGCTATTGTTTGCTTTCAACTGCTTTTGGAGCTTTTATCCCCACCCCCCTAAACAAAAAATTGAATTACACTCTCCTCCATCTCTCATATGCCCACCATATTTTTTTTTTTTTTGGGGGAAAAAAAAAAGAGAGAAAAAACATCTACCTTAACTCATCTACCGCCTATTAGATTCAATCTCAGAACACAGTAAGAGTACAGAACCCCTCACACCCAGGAAAATAAAAGTGAGCAGAGGTCATGTTGAGGCATTATCATGCCATGGCATTATAAATTAGAAATGAGGAATACAAATTAAAATAAATAAGTAATAAAAAGAACTTAATACGCTTACCTTTTCAGAAACATTACGAACCAGAACTTGACTTTTGAACCCAGACTTGCTTCTGTCAATAACCTTCAGCCAATTAGTAAAAAAAAAAACCAAAGACATGACAATTGAAGTGAAATATTTAGAATCCAAAAGGTTTAGTGTAAGCACCTCATGGGAACCATAGCCGGAAGCACTGCCTCTTTTTGAAGGCTTCCCCTCCACAGATGAGCCATCAGCATCCCTCACTGTATGTGAGGGTCCACGACGACCAAAATGTTTATGTGATCCTACATAATAAGACCAACCACTATAACATTCCAGTCCAATAAATTACAAGTGCATGTCAACATGCAGATGGGGATGCAATAACTAAACTAAATTGCCATACAAACCATTGTCTAGAGAAGAATGAGTGCTGCGTCCACTTCCAGGGATTTTAACTTCTCCACTCCATGAATTTGATGGTTCAACTTTTATATCTCCAATATTTCCTAGGAGGTCAAAAACATAAGACATAATATATATATATATATAGCATCAACAATTTCACATATAAGGTGAGTCCGTTAGTGGCAATCACAACATGATGATTTCCGAAACACCGACTAAACCAAATAACTAACATTAAATATAGTGACCCAAACATCAGTAATTCATTCCAAAAGATTTATGCCAAATAAAGATCTACCTTGAGAAGAATCTCCACCTGACAGTGTAGATAGAGATGCAGAGAGCACAGATTCGTCACTCACAAAGGATCCATCTGATCGACGAAGAGGAGTCCATACAACACGATCTGGTCTATCCTTGTTTCTTGTGCGTTTTTCTTGCTTCTCACCAGAAAAGCCATGTGAGTCATCACCACCAACCTTCTCGTCTGACGCTCCATTAGCATCTTTCAGAACAACCTGCACATGTGGAGGCCGAGGAGGACGTTTGTCCTTCTCTAAATTTAAAGTTTGAACTTGCTGCTCAGGCTGCATCCCAGAAGATTGATTTTGACGTGAATCCTTGTTCAAAAGTATGCTCCTAATTATCCTTCCACTGGCCTCACGCCGCTGGCTCTGTTTTAGAGCAGGAGCAGTCACAATTTTATCCAATGATGCTGCATTTTGCTGTGACACACCGCCAGACAGCTGCACATTTAATACACATAAGTAACACAATCCTGACATGCAATATAGTTAGAGATTTGTATGTCAACCGTGATTGCAATTTAAGATCGGTAAAAAGGTTCAAAGCACAAATCAAAAAATTACATGTATGAGCACAAAATATGGTTCTAGAGAAACTATAACAAGGGCTGGTGTTAACTGCAGAATGGGTCCCATATAATGAGGCTGGCCTTCTTAATGCCTGGCACATATGCCAAGCCCCACCTATTAATACCTGATGGTTCTAAGTAAAGACATATCAAGGCTAAAGCTGTACTTTTCAAGAAAGCATATATTTAATGTACAAGTAAACTATGGGGAAGGGAGTGATACAGTAAAAAGAAGTGGCAGTAACCATGGTAAAAAATACAGACAAGGTACTGAAAACAACACTGGTTGCAGCAGCAGGAGTAGCAACAGAGCAACGATGATGAAATGATCTAATAGAACATGCATATTATAGCAACAGTTATATGGTGCAGACAGTAAGGAACTCAGGAACAATCCAATAATGAACATCAAAGAAAATTATAAATAATATCAGCTATAATGTCAAGCGCTGCTTAATATCTATTAGGTCTTACAAGCATGTTTGTTTTGATAAATTAGCTGCTGGATTGTTATTCTAAGACTAATATAATAATAATTTCTATATTTGCAAGAACATCAACCCAGGATGTATTTAGGAGTCTTTATATTTATAAAGTCTTATTTCAGTCCCAGTTGTTTTAAGAAATTCAGTTTTTGAATCCAAGCAGTTTTCAGTTAATACTTCTAATTTAGTCAGAAATTTTGGTTTACAAATTAAAGTTTGAAATACTTACAAATTCAGTATACAGTTAATACAAAAAGTCAAGCAGTTAGGCAACCCAAGATTGTATGGTGCAATTTAACTCTAGGTGTGATGCCTATAAGAGCCTCAGGTGTGATCCCTATGGACTGCAATTCCCTTTTAGGTTTCTCTCATAAACACCCCTAATATATCTCTTTATTATCTATTTTTTATTTCCAAATCCAGCTATGAACTGCTAAACACCCCTAATATATCTCTTTATTATCTATTTCCAGCTATGAACTGCTATCCTAATCCAAATTTCAATCTAACAAAAGCCTCTGCAAGCTATCCTATGTCAGTCTAAATAATATAAGAACAGCACAGAACAATTGTGGTCTGTTAGAGCAAGGATGGGAATAGCACTAGCAGTGGCAATGATAGTGATCAGTACACAGTACACACTTGACAGCAGTAGAGAGAGAAGAGTTCAGATAATCATAATAATGTATTATATTGGCAACATAAGCGACACAATCAACATAGATCAATGTAATAAAGGTGCTATGTCTTAGTTCACTCATTTTTTCAGTGAAGCATCAGAAAATTAAAGCAAAGAAAATCTGTTCAATTCAAGCAGAAATATGAGTGGTCCAACAAAAGGCCACTTGAAGATGTAAATAAGAGGAATGCCTTTTAGTCCTTTAAAGAGGGGGAGGAGGATTGGAGTTGTACAAATAAAAACAAAGAGAGCAGACAAAATGCAGTGAAATGCATCAATAAACATTTATTGAAGAAATAATGACACATATAACAAGCATAACGGCAAATAAATAAAATTCATCAAAAGACAGATAAAGTAAAGGTGACAATTCTCGTTTCAAGCACTTCTCCTTCTCTTTTACTTGGATTTTATTATGGAACTCTACAGGGCTTCCCTGTGCACGTACAGAAAGAATTCTAGACTCATGCAAACATTGGAATCTTCCATGCAAAAAATTCAGCAGAAAAAAATAAAGCAAAGAAATGTGAGACTCACAGAAGAAATTTCTTTCTGTTTCCCTTTCAGAAGCAGGATTTTCTTTTTCCCAGCATCAGTAATTCCAGAAACTCCTGAATCAAAACCATTAGCAACCAGTCATGCTTATTACCGAAAGAATGTAGAACTAACAAAATTTAGACAGTAAAAGGTATATTGGGAAAATTTACACAATAACAAGAAGTTTAACCAAACACAGACCATGAAGGAGAAGATGCATCCATGTAGTTAATCCCTAGGTCATCTGGAGCATGGATTGCTCAAATGTGGAAACAAACAGGGGTTGTAAAACATCCTTGTCTACAAATGATCAACTAAAATGTTTCACTCTTCTAGGATTGCATACAGAAAGGAACACACATAACACTACACAAAATAATTAAATAGGAAGAACCACAAAGATTCCCTACTATCTTGTAAGTATTTCACTTCAAAATGCTAAACCATCAAATTTTAGTGCTATCAAAAAATCCATCTTAAGATTCAATAAATTAAAACTGCAAAATTTTCTTATATATGCACAACTGAGGTTATTTAATTCTTGACATATTTTTGCATTTCGGAATGATAATTTTGACATTCCACAGCTCTAGCGATTATCATGCCTAGAATATTGACACACACAATTGGTTACTGGTAATTTAAACAGCAGTACTGCAAAAACTAACTGAAACATGTAATAAAAGAAGAGCAGATGAAGTAGGCACTTCTTGAAGGAAAGGAGAATGTAAAAAATTTATAATGAGATTTTTTAGAACAAAACCTGGATAAAAGATTTTAAATTATTTTGTGCAACATAAAACTGACTATCAAGTAGAATCTGAGAATTGCCTATGAATTTTAGTGAATATTTTTTGCCTATCCAATTCCAATCATTAACAAAGAAAGTCCATTGTAAAATATAAAACCAATAGGAAATCAGATGCAATCATCAAAGAATGGGCTATATTAAAAAGGAAAGATTAATAAAATTGGACTAACACAAGGAAACAACATTGGACTAGCAGAAAACTGTCAGCATTCTGAACATCCACAACATTGTTATAGGGCACTTTGCATGAATATTTCATATGAGGCAGCTCTGTGTTCCCATGCAACTTTGTAAGATCAAGCAGAACCCATTCTGTGATTATACAACTCAAAATGTTTGACAAAGTGCAAGAATGTCACACCATTATCAAATTTAATCAAAGAGTGACCGATAATGAACTCTCCAGATTCAGTTCCCAGTCAAAGTACTTTCATATGGTATTGTCTCACTATGCATGTATGTAAACACTTTCCATGTCAAATAAATGCATGCACAAAACATGGAATGTGTGTCACTACTAAACACTTTAAATTCTATTCTGCAGTCATACCACTTTCATCTTCCAATAGTTCAGTCCCAGAAGCAGAAGCTAAAGTTACAGCTCTATCAGAAAGTTGTTGATCATCTCTCTTAGGAACCAAAATGCAGGTTGACTTGTCTTTTCTGCTTGCACCTTTTGAAGTGTCCCTTAAAACATACTGACCACCAGACAAGACAAATTATTAAAGATCTCCAAGTATCTGAAATCTTATCCTATAATAGTTATGGCTGCCTAGCTGATCTACATCATAAAGTTAAAACCCAAGCAGTCAGGTAAGCATATAAGGATCTAAGTGTGATCAGTGCACATTGAGTACTACAATGATTAACAAGTTCCAGTATGAATAATATATTGACAAAATCAAACTCTGCATAAGATTTTTGCATTTAAAAGTGCTTTATGCTTACAAAGTCTCAATCCTATAGCAGATAATATTCAATTATTCCACATCCTAATTTCATCATAAATTTCATTTTATTGATTTATTTATTTAGTTTGGGCAAGCTTATGATCAGTAACTTGAAAAAGAATCTTGTGTATTAGCAGATAATATATGAAAAACTCAGTGAGCACCACCAAGACATAAAACACATTACATACTTAACCTTAAAATGACCAATTGACAAAGTTAACTTAGATTATATCAATCAAACCTTTAATTGTCAAATACCCTCTCTTTTAAATTCAAACATTCTGATTCTCATATTTAAGCACTCAATAGCACCCAGGTTGCTATAATTAAATTCATTAGTGAGAGCTCACTTGAATAAAATATTCACTTGTAAACGTGAGTATATGATAGCTCATTCCAACCAATGATCTTGACAGGTGAATTTGTATGCAAATGGAAAACAGGAATAAATTAGCATCAACCTAAATTACAGTTTGCAAAGGTACATCTATTTAAGACTAATGCATATTATATATTTACACAAGAAAATATCATAACATTGACAAAATACTAATTTATGGCATTTGTTAGTGTTACTTTCTTCCCAGTTCAAAGTGAATCACGACTCAAGGGACAAAAACTACTCATTATGTAATGGACAGCACAAGTTAGACAGTTGAGTATCTCTAGAAAATTTAATTGCACTATGCTTTAAACAACAAAATATACTTATAATCAAGAATACCATTGTGGTTGAAGCCCTCTTTTTTTCAGAACTTCGTTTGGAAGAGGATGATCTAGTGCTTCCACTTGCACCAGCCCGTCTGCTTATTTTCCCATTAGACAATATTCTCTGTCAGCAAAACATATACATGCTTAATTTATAATGCAAACAAATACAATAAACAGAATAATAAAGAAATCTCATTAAAAGAGAATGGCCATAAACCAAAGAACTTAAATAAAAATCAGATAAAGAGTACTGAAATGTGACTTATAGTTTAACATGTTTTCAAAATAATGATTAAACAATTCATGGATCCAATATTCTGAAAATAAGCAGTACCCTTTGACAAATAGCTTATGAAAAATAATGATGCATATATTTTCTAGTCACATTTAGACTAAAACAATACCCTAGATCCACTCTTTGCAGCTCTTTTTTGACGGACAAAATCCATTAACGGTGTAATGATAGGAGCATCCTTCGCTGCACCTGCAAATGCATCTCAGAAAAATATAAAAAGTGATACAAGTAGTGAAGAATGTATCTCCAATTTATATGAATAATGATTTCCTAACATGAGTTGCACTATCATGGATTTTTCCATTTCATTAGACTATTCATTCAGAAGCTGTATGTCGAAGAAGGTGACTAACCAACTCTTTCAGCTTCTCTTCTTTCCAACTGTATCTCTGCACTGGGAAGATTCTCAGCAGGCTTTGATATCATTTCAAGAAACTCCAAATATGCAGGATCTATATGTCCAACAAGGAAATACTTGTATTTACGAACAGGAAAATGATGGCAAAGATAAATTCACAATAAGTTTATATTTCTCTTCAATCTCATAATGTAGAATATTCTTATAAAACAAACCTTTTAATATGGTGCCTTCACGACCATCCTTCTTAGACCACTGCTTTGGAACACGCTGTGAAGGAGCATACTCAACAATAGCTCTAAGCTGGGTGCCTGGAAAGGAAAATTGCAAAATTTTGAAATTTCCATTGCATTTACCAATTCTTGCAAGATTCCTCAATCAAGAACACGTGGGTAAAATTGAACACGGGATAAATAATATAAGTTTGTTGACTTCTTTACCCTATCCAAAATAAAACAGTGTTTTGAATTAAAACAAATTCATAATATTCTGACATGATTTGGTTCCCTCATCAATCTTTTTGGACGGTGTGCTCAAGAATTACCCTTCTCATTAACAAAGAGATGGCCATTAAAGAACTCAGCAAACTCAATGACATCTTCAGGCCTTTTGAAGTCAATATAGGCTCTAGAATAGGATTGATGCTTCTGGCTGCAATCATTTGAAAAGAAAAAAATTAGAACACAACTTCATCAACAAAAGAGTTAATTCTCAACATAAATAGAGATTTAAAATTCGTAACAAAAATGAATCTAAATAATCACATTTCAAATGATTGAAAATACTGCAATGGAAGCAATAATTATTGATATCAAAACACCAAGTTGGCATCATTTTTTATAATTTCTTATAACTTAGGGCAATGAGAAAAAAAAATAAACAAAAAATAATATAAATAATTAAATTTTCTTTTAAAAAGTTAATACGAAATACTTAACATGGTCAGAAAAGTGCAACGTAGAACAATAATTATCAGATTCTTTCCTATAGAATCCTCATTCCACAATTTTCTTCCTTCTCCTCTTTAGAAGTCATGCGATAAACTGTAGAGCAGAGATTAAGTTGGACCAACCCATGTTACCAAACCACACAGAACACTCAAATTAATCAATAATCATAAAACCTGAAAAAATCATTTAAACTAATCTCACTTCATTTCCCATTAAGCATACAACTATCCACCCACTCCGCACTATATTTCTATAAAACTATGGATGGTTTAGTCCTGTAACAACTTCAAAACCTGATCTTCCGTTAACTATTTCAAACATCCAGAGACCACCGTGAACTGTAAGTAATTTCAGGCAAATTCAGAACCTTCATATACTGATTCACATGCATCAACACCTCCAAACCTTCCTCACTCCAAGTTCATGGGCCAGCGGACAGATTTATGTCTAAAATTTATACAAGTGGACAAGCAACGAACCCCGCCATACATACATCAATATCAGTAAAACAATTTGAAGCAAATCCACCTTCAACGGGCTCAAAAAAGCCAAAATAAAAAGAAAAAGCCACCGTGAATACACTCCACAACGATAAAGCTAGCAAAAAATCCCAGATAAAACCCTAAATAGATCTGAAATAGGACAAATAATATACTCTTTCGGGAAAAAGAGACACACTCTAACCTGTTCTTGCCAGGACGGAACGACACCCAATTATAACGCCCAGCAAAAGCAACGTCGATTTGCTCCATAAGAATGACTTGAGTAATCGTCGGCGGCAAGTGCCGCACCACCACCTTTGTCTTTTCAGATTGACCCTTCATGCCTTCGAAAACCTACAAGCCGGAAAAAAAAAAAAAGGACGAAACCCTAAAATCCAAGATCCCCAAACCGAAACTATCTAATCGTAAATATTTATCTTATTTCTTCCAAATCGAATTCAGAAGGTCGAAAATCTCTAGGAGATTACATCTTCTTCAAGAATAAATAGCATCGATTGAGAAAGATTTGGTATCCTAATGATGGATTGGTGCCCTAATCGCCATGCAGGGAAGTTGAAATAGAGAGAGGAAAAATAGAGGAAATAGAGCAGGAGTAAGAGGTAGAGGAAGGAGAGATTATGTAAAAACTCGTATATATACGGTTGGTTATGTGGAAAAGGTTGTGCAAGGGGGATTGGCTTGGGTATTTTGCGAATAGGTGAGGCGCAAGGAATGAGCAGTTGTGCGCAACGACTCGTCGTTGATAACGACGTAATTAATAATCTACAAATAGAGCAATCCATAACAGTGTGGTTGGGATAATGAGTGTCTCTATTACTTTAACAATAAATCTCAAATTTGAATTTTATATATATAATTACTTTAAATTTTATAAAAAAATATTTTACTGTTTTGGAAATCTACCTGACACAAACATAATGAATATCAGTATACAATTTTAATTGATTGGCCGAAAATATCTATAATTAGACTAAAAAAACAAATGAAGTTGAATATTGAAACTTTGAAATATAATTTAGATAACTATACTTTTTATTTTGAAAAAATATTTTTCCTATTGCGCTAGATGTTGAACCTAGTGCAAATAAAACTAGTGAATCAAATCTGAATAAGATTGTGTTTCGAATTGAGATTACTAATAATGATGAGGGCAACCTATATGCTCCAAAGAGAAGAAAACGTACATCCAAAGCATGGACTAATTTCAAATAGGGGTGATTGTAACTTATTAATTTTAGATCCAAGGAATAAGATGAAGTTGATTGAATGGTGTTTTCTAAATGTATATTCTATTTCTGACTTAGTTAACCATATTGCCACAATTCGTGAGACATTGCACAACTTGTACAATGAGTATGTTGAGATTCACAAAGTTAATATTACTGAAAAAAATACTCAATCTGAAAATCAAAAAGAACATTCCAGTTGTACAAATAGTACTATCACTGGTAAGGGTAAAGGGAAAGCAAGAGCACAATTTTCAAATTACATTAAGAATGTTGACACTGTTGAGCAAGTGAAGTCTGAACTAGATGTGTACTTAGAGGAAAGAATTGTTCTTTGTCAAGATGATGTTGAATTT
The DNA here is from genome assembly GCA_949630135.1 of Balakata baccata. NCBI lineage: Eukaryota > Viridiplantae > Streptophyta > Magnoliopsida > Malpighiales > Euphorbiaceae > Balakata > Balakata baccata. The sequence goes on along the minus strand of CATIWF010006247.1, from coordinate 2,758 downwards.
GATTCATTAGCATGGTGGAAAATGAACAATTTAAAGTTTAGGATTTTGTCAAAGATGGCTTATGATATACTATCAATTCCAATAACAACTATAGCATTCGAATCAACTTTTAGTGTTGGTGGGAGAGTTGTTAATGCATATTGTGCCTCTTTGGGAACAGAGACAGTCTAAATCTTACTTTGTGATGAAGATTGCTTGTGTGCTCATTATGGAATCAAGAGAAAAGCGAAAGTGAGTATATTAACTTTTCAAAATACATGTGTTAAATACAAAATTTGCATGCTTCTGTTTTTTATGCCTAATATTTTGTGATTGTTTTATGCATGCAATAGGACAAAGCAAAAATTAAAGATATTCAGTTGACTTGAAAGCCTTGATAGTGACCACAAGCACTTGCTTGATTGGTAATTGCTATTCATTTCATATATGTGCGCTTTAAGGATTCGGTTTACTGAAATTTTTGATTTGAATGGTTTGTTTCGTAATTCTTATTTTAATATCAATTGAGGGTTGAGTTTGTTTGGTTTATTGCTGAAATTTCTGATTTACATGTTGCCATGTGCAATTAATATGTATGTATGTATGTGTATTTGTACATGTGCATGTGTATTTTAATAGAGCAATGAGATATATTTTCTATGCAGGTAATATTTTTCCATAATATAAATATTCACTGTTAAGCAGATTTCCATAATAAAAATTTTGTTTTGTTGATGTGGAAATGGCTTCTTGATATTGAATTATCACAGAGTTGACATTTAATATGTATGTATATATATTTGCGCATGTGCATATGTATTTTGATAGGTCAATGAGATATGTTTTCTATGTAGGTAATATTTCAATAATATGAATATTTACTGTCCAGCAGATGTTCATAATAAAAATTTTGTTTTGTTAATGTGGAAATGACTTTTTGATGCTGAATTACATAGAGATGTTGAATTACCACAAAGTTAAAGTTAATGTATATATATTTGTGCATATGCATGTGTATTTTGATAAGACAAAGAGATATATTTTATATGTAGGTAACATTTTTCCATAATATGAATATTCATCGTTTAGCAGATTTCTCTAATCAAAAATTTTATTTTGTTGATATGGAAATGGCTTCTTGATGCTGAATTACTGTGGAGATGCTAAATTACCACAAAGTTAAAGTTTGATACAAATGAAATTTTTTATAGCTACGTAATGGAATTGCATAACCAAAGAAATTGCATGATGCATCATTCATACTGTTGTTTTATTATTATTATGTAAGGTTTATGTATTGATGGTGTTTGGTTTTACATGGCAACTTCCATTAAAAAATCAAGATTATGTATTTAGGCATTGGTGTTGTTTCATGGAAGAGGGAGTTTCTATTTTTATTTGTTTAGGAATTTCATTTTTTATAGTTATATATGACACTTTACTTTTGAACAATTTTAATTTGGTATTATGTTGTACTTTTAATTTGTATTTTTTGAATTGTAAAACAATTTTTATTTTTCTTGTTTTATGTATTAATTTACTATCTACATTTGTATTTTTTTGTATTTTTTTAATTTTTATATTTGTATGAAATGAAATATCATTATCAAGTTCGAGCTTATTTTGACAATTATCCAGCTCTTATTCAAATAGCTCATTAATATAATTATCGAGCTTATTATCGAATAGCTCGTTTATATAATTATCGAGCTTTTTTATCGAATAACTTGTTTATATAATTATCAAACTCTTATCGAGTAGCTCATTTATATAATTTAACGAGCTTTTATCGAATAGCTCATTAAACCTTTTAATGAATCGAGCTCGAACTGTTTGTTAATCTCTTAATTTTACTATGAGTCGAGCTCGAGCTTTTATTTCTAAATTCGAATTGAGCTCGAACATAATCAAAACCTTATCGAGCCAAGCTCGAGCCTCTAATTATTCGGCTCGGCTCATTTTCAACCCTACTTCTCTATTTTCATATAAATAATAAACTTATTAATCAACAAATGTATATTTTTTAATTTTCAATCATTCTTTAAATAATATAGTCGACTGACGGTAGTTTGTACTTTTTTTTAATTTCATTATTAGCCTAAAATATGTAATTCATTTTATTATTGAATTTTAATTTGAAATTTTCATGAAAATTTATGTTATCATCTATTGTATGTTTCATTTGTCATATACACTGTGGGGAGTTATGTTTTCAATGCTCCTATTTTCTCTGTGCTTTTTTTTATAATTTTACACAATTATTTTTTTCTATATACTGTAACATTTTTACACCATAATTTTAAAATTATAAAAAAAATTCTTCAACTAATTATTTGTTTGTAAAAATTACGTATTTGGAAATATTTTCGTCTAAAATAATTGTAATATTTTCAATTAATATTAGAATTATTAATTGCACTAATTACTCACAATTTTCTCATTCATAAAAAATTACCTCACACACACACACACATATATATATATATAAAACACCCTATATCCGTAATATGTACCATAGAATGGGAGCTACAAGTCGATTCATAACTATATTAAATATTATTTCTTAACCTTAATGATGTATTAAACAAATTGGTATAAATTTTTTTTCCTTTATATATTTATTTCTTACCGATATGTTTATAATTGTCTTATTTTACTATTCAGTTATTAAATTTTTCGACAGCATGACGGCTGCACTATGAATTTTACCTTCCTGCAAATTTAAAAAAAATAACACTTTCAGTATACTCTACAATACCTCAACAACCTCCAATAACCA
>CATIWF010006240.1:0-12775 GCA_949630135.1 Balakata baccata | reverse complement strand
GGTGCATACCATATAGAGGACATGGATCACAGGTCACCGGCCGAGCCTCACCAATCTCTCTCCTTGCATTACACATATGTATAGGAACATGACATTTGTAATTTGGGTTGTCTATCTGCATATGTATAAATTAGTAAATATATAATAGTGTGTAAATGTGTATTTGGCTTTAACCTTTGTAACTGAAATAATTGAACATAGTGTCTGAATTGTTAACATATGTGATATATTAGGTTTATAATCAAAATGTGATGCTTAGCTGAGCTGTCAAATGTTGCAAAGTTAATGTTATATGATTCACAAAAAAAAAAAAATTTATCCCTCATTATAAACAGGACTATGTCCTATTCTATGCTATATACAACAACATGATATAAGTATAAGTGATATTCATAGGTATAAGGTGTTACACAATTTATTCCATGCACAGCAAGTTTATCAGAATCAGATTTTGCATATGGTGAAAACCATGCCATGACTAAAGTATGGGAGATTGTTACTGCTTGGGAAAATGTTAGAGCCATGAAGAGTGGAGCATATACTAATATAATGACCTCCGATTATATTGTTTGGCATATGAAAAGAGGCAAAGGCTTCATCCTGCCCATAGTAAAAATGCATGAAGAATCATCATCAAAGTATCAACCAAAAGCATCTGAGGGTATTAACAAAGAGGTGACTGAACATGTACAAGATGAAATAGTTGCTTGGATCAGAAGCACAACTCAAGCTGAGGAAAAGGCTTTTGAGCTTTGGAAAGATAATGATAAATTGAAAAAAGAAGTCGAAAAGCTCAAATGGAACTAAAGCAATAAAAATCTAATAAAAGGAAAATGGAAGCCACAATAGAGTCAACAAAATAGCTTAGAAGATTTAGAGCAAGCAGTTAGAATTTCAAGATGAGGCTTTCTAAATAAAAGAAATTTGTGATAATTTGCAAGTAGAAAGAGATTAGTTACTTAGAGTGTCATAAGAATCTCTGGTATTACCAGGACAATTTCACCCAAGTATGCACATAAATTAATCAAGTTATAAGTAAGTTGAGGAAGATGGCAAGGAGAACTCATGGCATGACAAAGAAAGTGGAACACTTAAAGGAAAATTATGTACCTGTTGGTCCTTATGGGCAGCGTCTACAATGGTTTTTAAAGACAATTCACAGTGATTTGGCTTATTATGGAGATTTCAAGAATATTGTGATGGAGATCACATCAATCTATTCATTTTGCAATATTGTATTAACATTAGGCACTTTATTACTCATGCAAGTATTTCATCCTAGGATTTAATCCTATGTTATGCATTTTGTCTTATGTATTTAATATTAGAACTTGGTATATATGTCTCTAATTAATCTATGTATTAATCTAAGTTTTTATTCATGAAGTGCATGGTCTAATATATCATTTCAAATTAGGATACCAAAATGGCACGCCATCCCAAGAAACAATACTACTCAACCCATTCTTATAGGACTCATCTAAGGGTAAAAAATATGGAAAATCAAGAACAAGAAGAGCTTAGACAAGAAGTTAACTGCCTAAAAGAGCAATTAACCGAAATGCATAGTGAATGGAAAGAACAACTGGCTAAAATTTTAGAAGTCATTAAAAGAAAAAACTTGTTAGAGAACACACCAGCTCCTCCCGGGAATTATTCATCAATGACTATGCCAAGAACTCCTTTGTTTTCTCCAGGATTTACACCTCCACCTAAAGCATAAGATATCAGAACTAGTGGGGGATTATTCCCAAATATGCTACCTCAACAACCACAAAGTCATACTCCATTATATCCACCCGTAGATATCCAATCTTATGCTCCACCTCAGTACACAGCAGATGAGCAATTAGGTGTGCCAAATTTAAATGACTAGAAAGTATTAACATTAAGAATCCTATTGTTAAAAGCAATTGAAGGAACTCATGTTTATGGACTGACAGATGCTACACAATTATGTCTGGTTCCTAATGTAATTATTCCACCCAAATTTAAAACACCTGAATTTGAAAAATATAATGGCTTCGCATGCCCTCAAAGCCACTTAACGATGTATTGCAGTAGAATGGCAACACATGTTAGTAATGAAAAATTACTAATTCATGTATTTCAAGAGAGTTTAGCAAGGCCAACACTTAGGTGGTACATGCAATTGGAGCGCTCCCACATTCGAAAATGGAAAGATTTGGCTGATGCATTTTTTAAGCAATACAAGTATAATATGGATATGGCTCCTAGTCGAGATGATCTTAGAGCAATAAAGAAGAAAAGTCAAGAGACTTTTAAGGAATACACTCAAAGATAGAGAGATAAGGAAGCACAAGTAGTACCTCTTATAATAGAGAAGGAAATTATTTCCAACTTTCTCAACACTTTAGGGGCACCATATTATAACATGTTGGCAAATACTACAACAAATTTATTAGACTTAGTATTAGCAAGGGAAAGAATTGAGCAAGGTATAAAAAGAGGAAAAATAGATGATAAACAAACTTAGGCCAATAGCTTAATAAAGGCAATATGCAGGCAAAAGGAGGGAAGGAGAAACTAATATGGTGAGAGGATATGCTCCAATTTCTCCTGTACTCACTAATCCTTTGTATTACTCATCACAAAAACCAGATGTCGCAAATATGGCATCAAGAGCCTACTTATACCGAGCTCCTACTCCTCGGCAAATGAATTGTCATCTCAATACAAATTCACCTACCCAAGTGGGAAATAATACTTTTGGGAATAATAATGCGCAACAAGCAAATCGCCCAAGGGAAAGGAAAGTGGAACAATTTGATCCAATTCCTATATCATGCACTAAGTTGTTACCTCAGCTCATTCAAAGTCACCAATTGTGTCCAATGCCAATTCAACCTATTAATCCCTCATATCCTAAATGGTATGATCCAAATGCAAAATGTGACTATCATGCTAGAGCTACTGGACATTCTACAGAGAATTGTACAACTTTTAAGAAAAAATGCAAACTCTTATAAAAGCGGGATGGTTAAAACTTTATCAAGGAGTAAAGACCCCTTATATCAATAATAATCCTTTACGAAATCATGATGGGGGCAAAATTAATGCAAATTTTTCAGAGTGCAGGAAGGAATTTAAGACTGTTGAAAAAGAAATTCCTATGTCAAGACAACAACTCTTTCATATATTGTACAAAGCAGGCTTGATAGATATTCAAATCAATGAAAAGGATAAAAGTAAGAGTGAAAATGGTTTCGTTTGTGAATATCATTGTGGCACCACTGATCACTCGATTAATGAATGTTACCAATTCAAACAGAAAGTATAAGAGTTAATAGATGCAAAGATCATAATTTTTAGCGATAAAAAGAAAAGAGTTAATTGGGTAAATGTCATTGAGAATAGATGTTCTCATGTTCCTATAACAGCAACACCTTTGAACATATGTTGTCCGTTGAAACCAATGCTCGGCTCTACTTCATCTTCTCCATATGTTACTAAACTTTTGATTGAGGTACCAGCTCCTTTTGAATACAAAGACTCAAAGGCAATACCTTGGAAGTATGGAAACACTATTCACACTTAGGACTCAGTCCCCTCCCAAAATAGTATGAGCACAAATGAAGTGGAGAATATATCTGGAGTTGGAGGAATGACTCGTAGTGGAAGATGTTATACTCCAAAAGAAGTTGAAAGGAGACGAAATGAAGAGCTGGAAAAACGCCGAAAAGGTAAGACTAAGGAAGGAGAAATCCTTGGTTCAAAATGATGAACCTCAAATGTTTATGGCACAAGAATTTCGACATGAAATCAATAAGTCTGTATCTGAGGAAGAAGTATATGAGTTCTTAAATTGATCAAACAAAGTAAATACAGGGTTATTGAACAACTAAACTCGAATTTCTATGTTATCCTTAATATTAACTTTTGAACCCTATAAAGTGGCACTCTTAAAGATGTTGAATCAAGCTCATGTATGCCATGATATCTCAATCGAAAATTGGAATAATGTAATCAAAAATGTCATAGCAATAAATCATATATCTTTCACTGATGATGAAATTTCCCCTGAAGGGACGGGGCAAATTAAGGCATTGCATATTTCAGCCAAATGCAAAGATCATTCCATTGCACGTATATTGGTTGATAATGGATCATCATGAAATATCATGCCTAAATCTACTTTGACAAAATTACCAATTGATTCAACCTATATACAACCAAGCGCTATGGTGGTTAGAGCATTCTATAGGATAAGAAGGGAAGTGATTGGAGATATTGAGATACCTATTCAAGTGGGACCAATCACATTTAATATCAAATTTCAAGTTATGGATTTTGTTCCTGCATATAGTTTTTGATTAGGGAGACCCTGGATTCATTCAGCCGACATTGTACCTTCCTCTCTACATCAAAAAAATCAAATTCATTATTGAAGGACAATTAGTTTCAGGAAAAGAGAATTTTTCTTATTACTAAGCCTGTGATGACTCCTTATATTGAAGTCGCGGAGGAAGCTCTAGAAAGTTTACTTCAATCTTTTAAGGTGGTGAACATTTCTTATACGAGTGAAGATTCAAAGGTTTTGTTGCCTAAGCCATCTACTACATCTAACATGGTGGCAAGAGAAATTATAAAGAGAAACTTTTATCCTGGTATGGGACTTGGAAGAAATAATCAAGGGATAAATAAGCTCATTGAACCTTTCATCAATGAAATTAGGATTGGGTTAGGCTATCAGCTATCTAGAGCAGACAAGAAAAGAGCCCAGACTGAAAGAAGAGAAAAAAATTGGCTAAATTGGAAAATAAAGAAGTTTTTGTAGAAAAAATATTTATCCCACCTTTAGTGCAAACATTTAGAAGTGCTGGTTGGTTTTTACCTGGATAGGAAGTGTCAGGAGAATCATCATCCTTCGAAAACTTAGTAAAAGACCTATCAATATTAGTCATAATAGAAGAAGGATCAAATGTAGAAATAGAATAATGGGTTCGACTCTGTCCAGCAAATAATGAACAGAATAACTGGAAGGCTTATCAACTTCCAATCTTGAGTTCAAAGTAATTGTTATCTTTTCTTTTGACTTTGCTCAATGTCTAAGAAAGAATGAAAAATGAGTGTCTATTTTCAATAATTTCATAGATTTTAATAATTTAATAAATGCATATTTATTCCCTATATTTCTTTTCATATTGTTATCTCCATTTACTTCTACTTGTTTTTTCCCTTCTCTTTATTATTCTTAGGGATTGCAATGATGATCAAGAATTTGATAGTAATAACACATAAAAAATTGATTTTGACAATCCAGTATGTGAAGTAGATTCAAATGAAGAGGAAATTGAAAAAATACCTCTTAAATTTGTAAAAGAAATGGAAAAAGAGACAACATTGGAAATAAAAGATCTTATGGAAGTCATAAATTTGGGAACAAAAGAGAATAGAAAGGAAGTAAAGATAAGTAGGAGTTTGACTCCAGAATTATGCGAAAGGATAATCAATCTATTAAAGGAATTCATCGATAATTTTGTCTGGTCATACCAAATATGCCTGGACTAAATACTGACATAGTAACATATAAATTGCCTTTAAAACTAGAATGAAAGCCTGTGAAGCAACAATTGAGAAAAATGAAGTCAGATACTCTTTTGAAAATCAAGGATGAAGTCAAAAAACAATTTGATGCAGGATTTCTCACAATGGAAAAATATCTTGAGTGGGTCACGAATGTGGTTCGTGTTCCTAAAAAAGACGGAAAAGTGAGAATATGCGTTGATTATCGAGATTTGAATCGTGCGAGTGCCAAAGATAATTTTCCATTACCCCATATCGATGTTCTGGTGGATAATATAGTTGGATTTCATATGTTTTCTCTCATAGATGGCTATTCAGGATATAATCATGTCAATATGGACATAGAAGATAGGGGAAAAACCACTTTTATTACCTTTTGGGGAACCTTTTGCTATAAGGTGATGCCTTTTGGATTGAAAAATGCGGGGGTAACTTACAAAAGAGCAATGGTCACATTGGTTCATGATATGATGCATAAAGAAATTGAAGTATATGTGGATGACATGATTGCTAAATCACAACCAGGGGACGATCGTGTTGCAGTTTTGTGAAAACTTTTTGAAAGACTAAGAAAATATCAACTCAAGTTGAACCAGCAAAGTTTGTATTTGGAGTCACTTCAGGCAAACTTCTAGGATTTATAATCAGTAAAAAGGGAATAGAAATAGATTCTAATAAAATTAAGGCAATAATTGAAATGGCTCCCCACAAACCGAAAAGGAAGTAAGAAGTTTTCTTGGAAAAATAAATTATATTGCTCGGTTTATCTCGTAGTTGACTGCAACTTATGAGCCAATTTTCCAACTCCTTAGAAAGAATAATCCTACATAATGGAACGGTGAATGTCAAGAGGCATTTGACAAAATTAAACAATATTTGCAAAATTCACCAATTCTCCAACCACCCTTACCCGAGAGAGCACTCATTTTGTATATGACGGTATTAGAAAAATCTATGGGAGCCATATTGGGACAATATGATTCTTCCAAAAAAAAAAAAGGAACAAGCCATTTATTATATTAGTAAAAAGTTCACAGATTATGAGGCCAAATACTCTATGTTGGAAAGAATGTGTGCCACACTCGCATAGATAGCTCGTCGGCTGAGGCATTACATGTTATGCTATACTACCTGGTTAATTTCCAAAATGGATCCTATAAAGTATATATTTGAGAAACCAACATTAATTGGGAGAATTGCTCGATGACAAGTTTTGTTGTCAGTGTATGACATTGTTTTTGTGACTCAAAAAGTAATAAAAAGAAGTATAATAGCTAGTTATCTAACTGATAGAGCCGTTGAGCATTACAAGCCGATGTATTTGGATTTTCCAGATGAGGATATCATGGCAATTAATAAGGATGAAAAAGGTCAAAAAATTGGATTATAAAATTTGATGGTGCTTCAAATGCCTTAGGACATGGAATAAAGGTGATTCTGATATCACCATATAGAAAATATTATCTTATCATAACAAAGTTATGTTTTGATTGCACTAATAATATAGCTGAATATGAGGCATGCACTTTGGGAATTCAAGCAACGATGGATATGAAAGTCAAATGCTTAGAAATGTATGGAGACTATGCTCTGATAATCAATTAACTAAGGGGTGAATGGGAAACCAGAGATTCAAAACTCATTCCTTACCAAGAATATATCTTAAAATTATCAAAGAATTTTGAGTTTAATAAATTCAATCATATATCTCGAACTGAAAACCAAATAGCTGATGCTTTGGCTACATTAACTACTATGTTTAAAATAGACATTTGTGGGAAAATGCCTCCAATTAAAATAGAGACAGAAGGAGTTCATGCATATTGTTGTGGCAAGGTTAACATAGACGGTTCATCTTTAGGAAGTCTAGGTAAGTGTGGCGCCGATGGTGTCTTTCAAACCAGCAGAGCATTTGTTAAAGGTTACTTCGCGATCCCTTTTACACGACGGATTTTCCTTTGAGGCTGAGATTCAAGCTACAACCAATGCGGCTAATATGGCTTGGGATTGTGGTTAGGACTTTTATGGCTCGAAAGTGATTCTTCGCACCTTATTTATGTCCTTTAAGCTAAAAGCTATAATGTTCTGTGGAACCTAGTTGCATATTGGTCTTGATGTATTCACCATATTTCTTATATGCATTTCGGGGTTTCCCATATTTGCAAAGAAGGTAATGGCATTGTAGATAAATTGGCTAGGGAAGCAATCAACTTAGGCCAACATTCTTGGTGGTTCAATTATCCTTCCTTTTGCTATTCTTTTCTTCTTCATGATGCTCAAGTGAAGGAGCATTTCAAATCTTGTTGTTTTTCTCTTTGAGATTTTATTCTTTCATTTGATATTTGTTTATTTTTTATTCTTTATTAATATAGTTTTTTGGGGTGTTCTTGTGATGCGAGTGCTAAGTATGTAGCTAGCCTAGCTATAATGTATTCGTGCACCTCTGAAGTTCTTCCAAAATTTTATAAAAAAGTTTAATTACTTATGCAAGCTCAATCAACAACTTATTAACCTCTTACGCTAATTCCTCCAAGACTTTTAATTTCCTTACTTAATACTAGGTGGTATTATCTCACAACTGATTAAAGTTTTAATTTATGTTAACTTCGAAGTTCTTCCTTCTGCAATAAACTCACCCTCGATAATCCAAAGCTATATTCCCTTAATTATGTACAATTAGCTCATAATTTAGTAATTTGCTTGTCATTTCTTCACTAACTCTTAAGCATGATCAATGTCAACCTTTTGTAATTGTTTTAACCAATTTTATTTATTTCCTTTAAGTTACTTTCCATTTATTGTATTCTATAAATTTAATAGCTTAAATTATAATATTCATGTGCCATGACACTATAGTCATGTTACTCACAGTTTTAGGCAACTAATTGGTCCCTTTGCCCTTTGAGTCTCTATTCAACCGTCATGTAACATCCTAAAACATTTCCCACAACTCCAACTTCATTCATATTATGAAAATTCAAAGTCCATATTTGTTCTTTACTCCTTAATTTCGGTCCAACACAGTCCAAATTCCATATTTTAATTGTTCCTTGTTTTCCTATTAAATAAATAAGCACTAGACCTAACTTATCCCAAAAGCTATGTAACAGACTAAACCTTACTACGCAAAAGAATGTTGCCCAACTGTATCCGGCTAAACCTATTAAATTATGTCTAAATTAAAACTTTTTCCATCATACTTAAATCTTTTAGATATGCATATTATCTCATATAGCTATATTATAATAACTACATACTGACTTATAACCATGTAACTAATACCGATAACCGGGTATTAGGCTAAAACTTGCCTACTTATAACGTCCCTATTAAAACCAATTAAATAAATAATCATAAATTTCATCATGTTAAATATGTCTAAATACCCAAATGGATGAATAATACATACGAATGCATGAGCTAAATCTTTGACTTCTCTGACCGGACTTGATCTCCTCTTCTTGTGTCAACTCAGCTATCTACTGGCCCCTAACCTATGTGCAGGAAACGTACACGCTAAGCTACTGAGACCTTAGTAGTACATATAATCATAAAAATTCTTGCATGTATATACACAAAGAAATGCTACATTGAAATATCATTCACAATTAATTTCATTCACACCTTAATCATCTTATCATCACAATCATGCCAATCAATTCATAATCATAGTAAGTATGTGTACCTAGTAAGCAGAAGCTGTAAACCTTAGCCTGTATTTGGTCTCATAATTCATAATCATACAATTCATTGATCATAGAACCTGTACTCTGTTTTCTTATTTCATATACTGTTTAATCGGTTTCTATCTTCCTTTATTTCATTTAATAGCCTAGGACTCTAAATCCATATTATTCGGATGTGGTTTGTGAAGTAGGAGCACCCTCTCTTGGGCCTAAGCCCCCTGCTCACTGATTGTCCATTTCTGGTTGCTATTAAGGGCACATCTCTTGGTATAAGCTACCTTGACTGTGGAAAATAAAGAATGCTAGCATAAAAGGGTCAAGTGCACCTTCTCCCAGGCCTTATCCACTATAACCTCAAAATAATAAGAGAACTAGATCTTATATATCCTTTCTTGCCATAAAACATGTATCATAATCATATAACCATTTACATGTCATCATAAATGAAATTTATAACCTCATTACATATTTATGCATACACATAATAAATCATGTAACATGGATTCATACATATGTATCATAACTCATGTTACTCGTTCATGTGCCATATCATATCATTCATGCTTGTCTAGATTAGTCTTATATGTATTCATATTAATCCTATAAGCATATAGTCCATCCAATCTCATATTAATATACAACATATGTCTTATGACCTTATTCATATCTATACATGTTCTTCACATTCATAACATTCAACCAAATTTGTATACCCAAATATTAGCACATATCTTTGTCATGTTAATTTCCATACCTCTAACCAATGTTAAACATAAACATTTATATCATATTGTACCACATTATCTCATTTTATTTTCCATGCTATCATAAATCCATATTCACTAACAGTGGTGGAGCCACATTCATCTGATAGTCCCTCTTGAATTTTTTAAAATGTATATAATAGTATGTAAATTATATTATTTTTAATATTTACCTCCCTAAAAAAAATAGGTAGAAGACAATTAAGTGATGGTAAAAAAATTAAGAAACTATTTCATAATACCACTCTAAAGAGAATATTTAAGATATGCATTAATAAAAAAAACTATTTTATAATGTATTATAATAAAATATTGGGAACCACATAAGATGGTTGCAAAAACCAAAAACTAAAGTTATAAGTGGGTCTACTTGTAACCCCCTCCACATATTAGGAGTATAACTCATAATATGTAGAAAGTGCTACGAACTGGGTGGCTATATCCTATTCAAATCTAAAATTTTCCATTTTAAGTTATCATCTATATATATATATATATATATATATATCCATTTGGACCCACTTGTCTAATTGATTAAATATATACGGAACTAGCTAACACTAGCTCCTGCCTGCCTATACTATCACTTATAAATGGGCCTATAAGGTCCTTATCTTATGCATCTCGACTATATTTAGTTGAGCTATTTCCATTCTTTTCTTTCCTGTTGCTTTTACTTTACATCATCTTACATAATTACAGGTTAACAAACATGATTAATTACATCTCCATGAATCAATGCAACAATATATAAATGCATGCTATGAATATGTCGACCTAAATTTGGTTTGCATGGGCTTAGGTATCTCCATTATAAACTACCACACTGACTATATATTGGCTCCATGACCTGCTTGCATGAGGAAACACGCTAAGCCACACATGGCTTAGTAGTACATATATTCAAATCAACAAAACATGTAATCACATCATTTATAATAAATATCATCATCAATTTGTCATTCAATCATATACAAAACACATAGTCACAATATTGTCAAGACATTCCTTATTCATGCAATTGTTATATATTTATACTACATCTCTTTTATACATGTCATTGTGATCTATAGATCATATCTCTTTTCCTTTACATTGATATTGTCATTTATTAATCAACACATTGACCTCTTGGAGGCTCGAGTGTATACCAATTCTATAAGTAGCATACAATTTCTTATAATATTATTAATCATGTTACCATACATTTTATTTCATTTTGTAATTACTGACTTAATCCGTTTAACATATAATTTCTTTTCATATCACATTTTCTAGTCACTGGCCTAAATCTCGTACCCGAACTGTCCAGATATGGGGTATAGAATAGGGGTGCTCCACAAGCTTAAACCACCCTATTCACTCTGATTTCTCGTCAAGAACGCTCCACAAGCTTAAGCCTTTTTGACGAATCATGATATATTTATGTAAATGAGAGTAAGAGTGCTCCACAAGCTTAAGCCACCTTGTCTAATTATGATACATCATCTGTATATAATTGGGATCAAGTGCACTCCACAAGCTTAAGCCACCTTATTCCTAAAACATATTCCTAGTTCGGTATCGTAAAATCCCTTAATGGTGCACCATCTATCCTAATTCTAATCCTCAAGTAGAGAATTGGGCATTTATGTCAAAGTATCTTTTTATTTTAATCTCATTCTCTTATGTTCCTATGATATTCAATATAATGTATGCATGTTCTCATATCACATTTATAATCATTAACATCTTTTCATATGTTTTTACATCATACTTTGACATTTAAGCATGGTTGGTATGTTTCGAACCTACCAAAACATTATTTAAACATAGGTCACTATTAATATGAATAGTATCGTCATGACCATGACAAATATAACTGGCCATGACACTTGAGTGTGAAGCTATTGGACTCAGTCATCATGGTCATGACAAATTTAATATGGTTGTGATGCTGGTTGTGAAATGTCCTAACTTATGCCTTTGGTCAAACTTTGTCAAAATTTCACTTCTAATCACTTCTTAAAGATGCATAGACATCATCCATGGTCAATTGACACCAACACAAATAAGTTACCATAACTCAAATCATCACCCAAAATGGGGTCACAATGAAGCATACAACTTAAGCTTTACACATGCATTGTACTCATTTTAACACATTTACAATTTTCATGCTCTTTATCACTTTTATACATATTCAAACACTCTTAATTAACTTCTTTAACATTTACTCATGCCATTTTTCGCTTTCATATTTTCTAATATTACATTACTTATCAAATAAGCATGCTCAATATAACAATTCATAACTTGTCGATTGAGGAACTTACCTCCATTATGCCATTCCTTTTGGGCATCTTATGTGCCTTTATTGAGCTTGTGCATTTACCTATCTATCAATTTTCAATATTGACATATATATATCATTCAAGTTACATAAGTCATTACTTATGAAATCCTCTTATAATCATATTCATCTTAATCATGCTTCGCTTATTTCTTCTATCATTCATCTCAATTCATGTCATTCATATTCATTATCGCTATTTATCAAGCCATTAAGCCCTTAAGCAACCTAGCTCATTATCTTTTAATCATAATTCCGATCTATTTTACCCATACCATTATTAATCTATTACCTCTTTCCATTTCCATCTTGATTTCCAATTATATTAATTAACATGTCAATTATCACATTTTCATGACATTTAACATATTAAAGATGCATATGTATACTTACCTCTATAGAGCCAACTCAAAATCTAAGCTTTAAGCTTGTCTAGCCTCCTTAGT
>CATIWF010006221.1:0-13346 GCA_949630135.1 Balakata baccata | reverse complement strand
ATTAATTTCACCATTATTTGAGAGTTACAAATGCATTATTGGCAGCCTTTAAAGGAAATTAATCACAATTAATCCATTATCTCTTCCATCTAGTATAAATAGGTGGTGTAGGCTTGAATTTTCAAGTTGTTGAAAAAGAGTATTTTTTGATTGTTCTTGAGAAGTGTTTATTTCTTTCTTCTCCTTCTGCTCAAGTGATAGAGGTTGTGGCAAATCAAAGTTCGCTGTAAGTAGGTGTTGTGTGTTCAATAACTACTTGGAATCTGTTGTATCCTGGGAGACAAACGCCGGTTATCCTAAACATCTGTGTAAGAGGCGAATTTATCTTAAGAAAACTGTGTGCTACACAAGCTTCAGATTGGTTTTCCATTTTCTACTGTTTTTTGAATATTGAACTAACAATTCTCCTATTTTCTTGCATTTGTTTTAAACAGTTTTCGATATTTTGTGATTTCTCTAGATGAATACACTAGGTTTTGTTGGCTCTTTTGCATGAAAAATCGTAGTGATTTGTTTCAAATTTTCTTAGATTTCAATTCCTACGTTTAACGGCAGTACAAAACAAAAATTTAAAGCTTTACATAGTGATTAGGGTGGAGAATACCGAAAATTAGATGTTTTTCTCACTCAAAACGGCATTGCTCATCACCTTGCCTGTCCATACACAAACAAAATGGTCTTTTGGAATGTAAAATCAGACATACAATTGACACCACACTCAATTTGTTAGCTTACTCATGTGTTCCTTTAAAGTATTGGTCTTTATTATTGATCATGTCATTTCTCTAATAAATTGCATGCCAACAAATGTTTTACATAGTTTATCACCATTTCAAAAGTCTTTCAATATCGCATCACCGTATAAAAATTTTAAGGTTTTCAGTTGCTCCACTTTCCCTTTATTAAGACCTTATAATAAAAATAAATTTAATTTTAGATCAAAAGAATGTGTAAATATTGGTTTGGCTAAAATCATTATAGTTATAATTATTTAGATTTAACAAATGAATGTATTTATATTGCACGTTTTGTCCATATTAATGGACAGAAATTTCCTTTTTTTTATAAGCAATCATTTTATTAATCATTGAAAGGAAAAACCACCTTAACTGAAAGATTCCTTAACTGAAAGATTAAGGTGATGAAAAAAAGACTCTCCCTAAACTAACCAAGATCAAGACAAGTCATTGCTTCAATTCAAGAAG
Organism: Balakata baccata; assembly: GCA_949630135.1. Classification (NCBI taxonomy): domain Eukaryota; kingdom Viridiplantae; phylum Streptophyta; class Magnoliopsida; order Malpighiales; family Euphorbiaceae; genus Balakata; species Balakata baccata. The sequence goes on along the minus strand of CATIWF010006221.1, from coordinate 12,141 downwards.
AGCAAAACCAAGAGGACCAACATATCATATACGAAGTCTACGATAATTACAAGAGCGACTAAAAATAATAGAAACTGGATACAAAAGAAGAGAGTTAATATCATATGCAAAATGTGGATGCTTAGCTTTATATGAAAGCCATGGCCTGAAGAAGACTAAATTAATGATGATTTAAAAATCAGTTATCTTGCTATTGAAGACATAATCATTCCTGTAGTTCCAAAGTGTACATAGTGTTGAGTGAAATAAAATTCTCCAAAGAGATCGTTGACCCGTAGCAAAAGACTCCTAAAGGCAATAAAAACCAACAATAGTGTTAGGAGATGCTGAACTAACACCCCACCAACACAATAGATAGGACCAAACCTCCAAGTGTACTAGCAATGAAGAAGAACATGGCTTACGGATTCACCGAAATTTCCATAAAAGGAAGTGTTCTCAGCCAAAGGATATAGATCATCGGAGAACAATAAGTCCTTAATAGCAAGCTTATTGTTAAAGACAAACTAGCCGAAAATTTCCTTTTTTGCAGGAAATAAATTTCGCCATACCTTGGGGATAGGAGGCATCGAAGTGAACCTGCTTTTGAGGAAGGCCAGGTAGAGTGAATGAACTGAGTAGGTTTCTTGATTGCCAACTTTCCAAATAGTAACATCCGTGGCTTCGGTTGAAACTTTAATATCTAAAATTAAAGAGAGTACCATGTTTGCTCTTTGTAATTCATATAGATTAAGAGTTGTAAGCCAAGAAAGTTTTCAGCACCATGTTCCATTCTCATGCAAGCACCATATGGTAAAGATGAAGGCATACTTACAACTTGACAGTGCGTGTAAGTCCAGAAATTGTAAGGCACGAGAATAGTCCCCAGACTACATATCATGCCAAAAGAGAACAGTGCATCCATTTCCCACTTTAAAGAAGATTTTGCTGTAAATAAACCTTGCTACCAGGTCATTACTTGTAGTATAGAAATAATACCCCTCCAAAGAGCCGAGAGCTGACCTGTATTGTTGACATAATCCAGCCAGAGAGCACCATATTTATGTTTTACAGCAGAAACCCAAAGCTTATCAGAATCCACATTTAACTTCTATAAACATTTAAATAGTAAGGCCCTATTGTGTAAATAGATATCAAAAATACTTAAGCCATCATAAACCTTAGGCATGATAAGGTAATTTTAATTGACCAGGTACAATTTTCTTGAAGGAGTTCCCCCACTCTAGAAAAGAGAACGAATGTGCTTATTGATGGTATTTACCACCGCTGTAGGAATTTTGAAAATTGAAGTGTAGAAGAGAAGTGATACATGATTTAATAAGTGATAATATGCCTGCCTATGAAAGGATTTTCCCCTTCCAAAATGCTAGATTATGATGGATTTTAGAGACAATAGGTTGCCATATAGAGATCTGATTGGGTGAAGCACCTAAAGGCAAACCTAAGTGTACAAAAGGTAAAGAAGATACCTTGTAGAAAATTTTAGATGCTATAGCTGCTATTACTTTATTATCGGTGTTAACTCCTACAATTGAGCTTTTGAAAAAAATTAATGTGTAGACCATATGTTAAAGAAAAACACCGTAAAAAACAAACAAGATTCCTGAAGTCAAGAATATTAGGCTTAGAGAAAATCAGCATATCACCTGCAAACATCATATGGCTGATGACTGGCCCTTGTTTCAGCAATGAAAAACAGACATTAAATGTAGCTGAACCATCTTGTGAATAAGATGTGATAGAGGTTCATGACTATAATAAACAGAAAAGGGCAGAGGGGACACCCCTATTTTACTCCATTGAAAATATTGAATTCCTTTAAAGGTGAACCATTTACTAAGATGGACGACTTTGAGTTGGCAAGATATTCAAGTATTTAATCACACCATCTAGAGCTAAACCCTATAAAGACCATTACCTAGATAAGTTAATCCCATTTAATACTATCAAAGGCTTTCTCAAAATCAATATTAAAAAAAGCACAACTTTTATTTGAGCTTTTACGGAATGGATTACCTTACTAGCAACAAGAAAACTATCAAGTATTTGATTACCTACCACAAAAGCCGACTGACTAGGCCTAATGAATAAATCCATAACAAGTTTGAGACGATTCACCAAAAGCTTAGAGAGATGGACCGAAAGTCCTCTACCTTGCAAGCACCGTCTTATTTGGGTACTAATGTGATGAAACAATGCTTAATTTCATCTGGTATTTTCCCTGCAACATAAAAATTATTCATAAGCACCCATATATCGTTTTTGATAAATCTCCAAGATTTTTTTATAAAAAAAGAAGTTGACATTTTCCAGCCCAAGTGCTTTGGAGGAACCACAAGACCATACATTAGCCTTCATTTCCTTAATATAGAAAGGCTTTTCAAAATTCAGAGATTGAGTAGGAGATAAACGCGACAAGCCAAGGTCATTAACAAATGCCGACATGATAGGTTTCCTATTGAACCTTTTGGAGATGTATGTATGGAATACCGCTGTAATTGATTGCTGGTCACAAAGTATCTTCCCATCATATTTAATTCCATAGATAAAATTGCGACGTCACCACTGTAATTGATTTCTATAGATAAAGAACCTCGTGTTTCTATCACCAAGCTTGCACCAAGCAATCCGTGATTTTTGCTTCCAAACTGACTCTAACTGCTTTCAAAGAAGGTGATGATTGGTCTGAAGATTAGTTACCTGCTTGGCCTCGTATTTTGTTAGGGGCCTTGAACTGCAATAAAATCAAAATAATCAATTTCTTTCTCCAAATGGCAAATATAAATTTTCGGCTTAATGGATTCGTTTGAGTGTTTGAGCAATATGCAAATAAAACAAAGAAAGTAAAGGAGTAAGAGAAAATTACACACAAGGATTTATAGAGGTTCGGGTGTACCATCATCATCATGACTTCTATTAAAATATCATCATCATGATCATCATCATGCATGTTATCAAATGATTGAGATGTAGAACATACCTTTTAGGAGTCTTCTTGTAAAGCCATGAAGCAAGAGGCGGTAAATTCTCCTCTGCTTGAGGAGCTTTCATCACTTAAGGGCTCATGCCTTCTTTGCTTCATGTAGGAACTCCTTTTGTGCCTTGTGTACTTGGAGGATTGATTAAAGCTATTGTCATACCTTTTCTTTTCTTTAAGCTCTAGTCTTCTCATAAGGTTGACAATCTCTTCATCACTATCTTCTTCACTCCTTTCCTCTTGGCTAGAGCTTTCATCTTCATAATAATTTGAAGTTGAAGCTTTGAAAGCTAAAGCCTTCTTCTCCTTTTGTAGCTCTATCTCCTTGTCTTTTGCCAAAGCCATCTCATGTGTGAGAAGCATGCCAATGAATGGAAATTTTACTTAAATCTTCATTGGCTTCCTTAATGGCTACAACTCTTGACTTGTACTCTTTGATGGGAGGACTTCTCAAAATTTTGTTGTTGATATCTTCAAGCTTAAGGTGCTTCCCAGCCTTTCTTAATTTATTAATTATAGCAAGGAGCCAGTTGGTCATAGCGGTAATAGACTCAAAGGATTTCATCTTGAAAAGTTCATATTCGGACATGAGTAATTGGATTCTCTTGGACTTTACTTGTTTAGTTCCTTCATAGTAATTCTCCAAGGTTTTCCAAATGCCATTAGTGCTTTTACAATGCAACACTTTGAGACTATCTTTTTGAGGAATGGCGGTAAGGCAAATTGCCATTGCTCTTTTGTTTCTTCCATTTGCCTTCTTTTGAGCATTAGACCAATCATCCTGAGAAATTTCTTCCTCTACACCTTCCACTTCCTTGGTTGGTGGCTTCCACTGCTTGTAGATAGTGTCCCATAAATCAATGGACTCACTATCCATAAAGAGCTCCATTTGAAACTTCCATTGAGTAGAGTTAGCACCATAAAAGATAGGGAAATGAATGCAGACTTCACCTTTCACCATCTTGATCTTTTCTCTCGCACTTAAGCCTTGAATAGAGAGACTAAGGCCCTAATACCAATTGTTGGAAAGATGGTGCACCAAAAAGGGGGGGTTGAATTGGTGGCAAATAGAAATTTTTGGCTTAATGAATTTCTTTGAGTGTTTGAGCAATATGCAAATAAAACATAGAAAGTAAAGGCGAAAGAGAAGATTGCACATAAGGATTTATAGAGGTTCAGGTGTTAACAAACCCTAGTCCTTTCCCTAATCGCAATTGGGAGTTCTACTATCTCAACTTGAGATTACAAGAGAGTTTCCTAGCTAACTCACATCTAGAGAGTTTTCCTAGCTCACCCACAACTAAGTGTTTTCTCAAGGCTCACATTGAGCCCAAATCCCTTGTGTTTTAATGGCTCACACAATAACCAATTGCTTGTGTTTTTAACAAGCTCACACACAACCCAAACAAGAGTTTTTCTCACTAGGCTCACTCCTATAACCTAAACCCAAGCGTTTAAGGTTAACACTTGAATCTTTTTCCAAAATAAGTTGGGAAATAAATTTGCAAGAGTTTTGGTACACTTAATATAAAGCTTTTCTTTCCAAGGCCTTTTGGATGTCTATTTATAATATTTACCTTCCAATTAGCCGTTACATATGGTGCAAAAACTATTTCTAACATTCTAAAAATTAATGATTAAAAATTTCTTGATAGAGTAAAATTGCGAGCGCACTTTCTGCAAGTGTCCGTTGGTACTTTTGATATGGCAGCCTTTGATTGGTCCTTTATGCAACGATTCTATAACGACTAGTCTACTCAGCAAGGAATCGCGAGCATGCTCTAGGGTCTTGACCGCATTTCTAATGTCCTGAGCGGGATGATAGTTTTTTTGGTCTGTATTTGCTTCTGGAATTCAAGATCATTTTGCATCAGGCCTTTCTCGAGCACGACATCCATTTCCCAAGAGGGATTTTAGTCCCAAACGGGACATCTATTTCCCAAGTGGGAGATTTGAAAATACAGAAACACATTTTGACACATGGAATGATCTGATTAAAGTTCCTATCAACGGTCTTGACTATCAAAAGCTTGAGCATGATTTTCATAGGCGTGATGGCGCTTTTAATTCCACTCTCGCGAAATAGCAATGCGTAAGCGAACATTACAGACCATTTTATTTCTTCAATTTGTTCGTTAAGCAAATGTTGTCCTATCGACTTGAAACATTGTATGCTTCAAAAACACACTTAGATAAACATATTAGTGACACTTAATTTGATTGTCAATATAAAAAAAGGGATCAATTATGGTAAAGTCAACAATCTCCCCTTTTTTTATTTTGACAATCAAACATAGCAAAATAACAAAATTAAGCATATAAAGTTGAAATTCATATATGATAAAATTATTATTTCATGTTTCAAGATAATTTGATTTCGTTATCATGTTCAATTCATATGGTCAACAAAAGTGTAAAAAGTCAAACTTTTTTCTTAACTCAAAATACTATGAATATGTTTAGACTTTTTGCCATTTTGCTTATGTTTTTTTTTCATATTTCTCCCTCTTTATCAAGATCAAAAAGAATTAGTGCAATAATAATATTATATCAAGCGTTTAGGTCATAAAAGAAGAGAAAGTAATAGAAAATATTAGGTATATATAAATTTAAACATTGAATATAACACAAAAGGGACATGAAAAACAGAAAAGTGATCAAACATTCTTAAAAGAAACTAAAAAAAAATGAAAAATGAAATGTTTGATGCACAATGCTTTTAAAAATTAGAGAAATGGCCTAAAAGGATGGAGAAAGGTCATCATCATTCTCATCTTCATCTCCCTCTTCACTTTCTTCACTTGCAAACTCCTCATTGCACACATCCATGCCTAAGTGTGCTTGTAGGGTTTTTATATCCATATGAAGATGCCTTATCATCCTCATAAGCTTCCTTTCCATAGGAAGTGGTTGAGATGGAGGGGGTGGGGCTTGTGAAGGACTGGCCATAGGCTCTTTTTGAGGTTCCTCTTGTGATGGTTCTTCAATTACAAGTCATGCTCTCTTTCTCCTTTGAGAGAAAGATGATGATTGAATTCCATGCTCTCCCAAGACATAAACAAAATTATCACCATCCCTTTTTATAGCCTTTGCACTTAAAAGATATTGAAGATCCATTAAGTTTGAGACATATTCCTCAATCTCTACATAATTGGTTAAATTGAAAGAAGTGGGGAGGTTTAAGTGGTTTTCTATTTTGAATATATGAGAAGTGATAAGAATGGTACCTCTCTTTGATGTAGCAATGTGGTAGAGATGATCTATAAAATGCATAGAAGATTCTACCGGCAACCCATATACAAAGAGAAGGTCTTGCTTACTAACTTTTTCATTGTCCAATCCTCTTGCATGAATGGAGAAGGTGATTAATCAATGATAATACCAATATAGGAAACATTTTATATGTTTGGCATTGGAGGATTTTTCAAGAGTGGAATCAATAAAGATTTCTTGCCAAAATTCTGTGTATGTTTATCTTGGGGATTTAGAAGACCTTGTGTTTTGAATTTGAAGATGTTTGCAAATTCTCCCCTTGTGAGTTGTAGCCTTTGACCAGATAGGCTAAACTTTATGCCATAATATCCGGGTGTATATTTGTGGATAGAGAGAGTAGAAAGAAATTCCAAGGTTAAGTCATCATACCCATGCAATCTAGGCTAGATGAATTCACTCTATCCTACTTTGTTAATTGCCTCCTCAAAGAGTACATCAACATTCATTTTTCTTATAGGGGAGAGAATGGTCAACTTGTTAGCTTGAATATCCTTCTCTTTTAATATCTAATACCGTGCTCCTTTTTCTAGCGAGATGGTAGCAACTATTCCCTCCATGCTTGGTGGTTGTTGAGCAGTAGAGGTTGAAGCATAAGTTGCTACTTTAGGGGCCATGGGAGAATGAAAAAGATGGCTAAAAGATATAGAGTGATATGTTTTTGAGAGAGAGAAAGTTTACAAAAAAAATGAGAGTGATCATGTAAAAGGACCGAAAATCCCTTTATATAGACATGAAAAGGTGTTTCAAATAGTAACAAAACGTTTAGATGCCAAAATGACTACAAAAATAACGGTTAAAATTTTCTAGAATCATGCAGTTTGCGAGTGTGAATAAAGTTTAGCAAGCACGATTTTTCTTAACCATCCAATGGCTATATTTTTAAAAACAATCGAGAGAGTGAAGAGAAAATATCTATCATGAAAACGATTATAACGACTTTTGCAAGATTTTTAATAATTCACAAGTGCGATTCTTAAATCTTGTTAACCTTAAGGTGATTGATCTCTATTTTGATCTTGACAATCAAATTAAATGTTACTAATGTCTTCATCCAATGTTGTTTTGATAGTGTACAAAGCTTCAAGTCAATTGGATTTGATTTGGTTATTGAACAAATCAAATATTTCTTGGAGACACATAACTCTCGACTGGGACTCAAGTACAAACCGGGACAATATACGTCTTGACCAGAAAAACACTACATTCTGATGTTTCAAAGTTCCAGTAGCAAATACAGATCGGGACAGGTAAATTCCCAACCGGGAATTGAGTACGGATCAGGAAAATAAATTTCCCGACTGGGACATTTGACTGAAACTAGCTGTTGAAGAAAATGAAAAATCTAAGGCTGCCACGTGTAAGGCTCCAACGGATATATGAATTTCCCAACCGGGAAACCGTCTCTATTAGATAACTTTGAGTCAATATTTTTTAGAACGTTAGAAATAATTTTGGCACCATATGTAATGGCTAATTAGAAGGTAAACACTATAAATAGACCTCTACAAGGCCTTAGAACATATGAGCCTAATTTTAAGTGTGACAAAACTCCTGCAATTTTGTTGCCCAAACAATCACCAAGAACGGGGGGGGGGGGGATGAATTAGCGGGAAGTTAAAAAACTTTGTACTTACAAGATAGTAGAAGAAAAGGAGAAGATTGAGACATGAATTTTATAGAGGTTCGGGAATTAACTAACCCTACTTCTCTCCCCAACTTAGATTGGGTATTCACTAATCTAATCATTTAGATTACAATCTTTGGAGTTTTAACAAGCTCACTCCCAACTAGGTGTTTTATCAAGGCTAACACTTAACCTAAATTTTCCTTGTGTTTTGTGGCTTACACAACAACCAATTCCTTGTAATTTGGCTCACACTACCCAATTACAAGATAACCCAAGTGTTTTAAGATTCCCTTATACAAAAAACAATTAATGAAAGGATTGAGAAAATAAATTGCAATAGCTTTGACACTTGTTAAGTTATTGAATCTTATTAAATGGCCTTTTGGTGAGGTATTTATACTGATTACCTACCAATTAGCCATTACAAAGTGGTGCCATAACTCTTTCTAACGTTCTCTTACAAGTGCATTAAATATAATCTGCAGAGAGAAGTGTCCCGATCGGCAACCATGATGTCCTGGTCGGGAAATACCCAATTTTAATATGTGGTAGCTTCTGGTTGGCTGAAAACCCCAATGGCTAGTTTTTATTCAAATGTCCCGGTCGGGACTTGCCCAATGATGCCAATGCCAGGAGCTTGGGTCTTCTTGGCTTTCAATGAGTCCTGGTCGGGACAGAAATTAGTTTGACTAAGTGTGTTTTAACTTTCTAATGATGTGGCATATTTTGGTGGTGTCTCCTCTTCAACGGTCACATCTTTTTGAATGTCCCACTCGGACTGCAACCATTTCCGGTCGAAAAATTGAGTGTCCCGGTCGGGACATACCATGTCCCGGTCTGTTTTGCTATTGGAACTTTTGGGTCAACATCCTGTAGAGTTTTCCGGTCTGGACACTTGCTTTGCTTGGTATGCACTACAGTCTCGGTCGAGACATTTGTGTCCTGGTCTGGAAAATGCCAGTCTCGATCGGGACATACTTTTTCCCGGTTTGCTTTTGCCACTAGAACTTTGAGACACCTAGAAACAACATTTTCCTGATCTGGACATGTCACTTCCTAGTCTGTACTTGTGTCCCGGTCAGGAGTTACACGTCTCCAGGAAACTCTTGAGTTGTTCAATGAGGAAACCTTAACCAAATGTATTGAAACTTTGAACACTATCAAAACAACACTTAACAAAGATGTTAGTAACAATTAATCTAATTGTCAAGATTGAAATAGAGAGCAATCACCATACGGTTAACAATTTCCCCCCTTTTGATTTTGACAATCAAACTAGGCAAAAATGTCAAATTGATAGTTCTATAATCAAATTAACACATTGAGTAATATGTATTCAAAGTTTCATATCATTTGAAGATGCAAAACATATTAATAAGCAAAAGTAAAAAAAAGTCAACCTTAATACCTAATTGGGAAAGTTTAAATTTTAAATTTTTGCTTAGATATTACTTCTCCCCCTTTGTCAATATAAAAAAGAATGAGATATTTAGAATACAAAGACAATTTTATTAATGAATTAAAGAAAGGACATAATCATGGATAAAAAGAAAATGTAAAAGACAAATTCTAAATTAATCATCTCCTTCTTCATCATTACCCTCCTTTTCATCTCCACCATCTTCTTCTTCCTCGTCACCTTGCTCCCCCTCAAATGGTGGGGCTTGTTCAAAACTATGGGTACACACATTCAAGTTAAGTTGCCCTTGCATGCTTTGAATGTCAAAGTGGAGATGTTGCATCATATCCTTCAAAGTGATGAAGGATTGCATTTGAAAGTCATAAAGACTTTACAAAGTGAGTTGTTGAGGTTGAGGAGGTGGTGGTGGAGGTAGCATCTCTTGTGCACTTGGGCCTTTTCCTCCTATTGAAAGTCTTACCCTTTTTCTTGTGGCTTCTTGAGTGGCCTTTTGGGCACCATGTTCCCCAAAGGTATAGAAGAAGGAGTCAATATCCTTGGAAGGTCGTCCAATTGCCTTGCAATTCAAGAGATATTGAATATCCAAGAAGCTCTCATATTGAGAGTGAGAGGAAGTGAGAAGCGCACAATTTTCTTGTGTCATTAGTTTGAGATGCCTTGCAAGAAAGGTAATTTGGTAATGGAGTGAAATTGTGCCCTTGGTGGTGGAAGCCATGGATTGAAATTTGTCTAGGAGAAGATGGGCCATGTCCGTAGGCCGATTGTGAACCATGGCATAGATGTAGAGAAGGTCTTCATAAGTAACTTTCTCATTGCTTTCACTCCTTGCATTAATGGTGAAGGTAATGATTCTATGAAGGATGAAGTAAGAGAGAGTCTTGATATACTTCGCATTTGATCTCTTGTCAAGCCTAGTTTCAAGAGAGATCTCTTTCCATACATCAAGAAGAGAGAGATGCATGGCTTGTGTGTTGATGAGGCCCTCCTTTGTGAACCCAAAGGCATTAGCAAGTTGATGCCTTGTCATCTCTTGTGGTTGGCTAAAGAGATGAAATTGGAGCCTATAGTAGCCAAGAGGATGTTTGACATCCTTGATGACTTGGAGAGTGGAAAGGAACTCAATGGTGAGTTCATCATGACTATCTTCAAAGGGCATGACAAATGTGGTCCACCCTATCTTGTCAAGAGTGCCCAAAATTTCATCTTTGACACCCAACTTGTCAAGATCTTCAATAGTAAGAGTTCTATTGGAGATGAACTTCTTGGAGTTTATGTTGGCATATCTTTTCTTCTCCTCTTTAGAGAAGGCATTGAAGATGTCTTGAAAAGAGGACATTTGGGTGGAAGATGCCACCCCTTTGCCTTTGGAGGCTCTTGATTTGGATGTGCCAACCTTTGGTGCCATTGAGAGAGAGTGAGTTTGGGGAGAATATGAAATTTTGTAGAAAAGTTGGAAGAGAGGAAGAGTATTGATGCAATTGTGAGGAGAAGAAAGGGAATAGTGAAGTATTTATAGTGGTTGAAGGGGTATGTTACTGTTTGAGGGAATTAAATGGTAGAAAGATTTGATTGGTGGTAGTTACAAAAAGGCTACCATTGAGTGAGTCCCAATCGGGATATAGGATTTCCAGACCGGGAACCCTCTAATGGTCGGAAAAAAATTAAATTTTGATCGAGTGCCGAGGGGGACAGAAGGTTTTCCAAGCGTGTATGTTAGAAAAGGTGCAACGGTAAAAAATTTTAAATGTCCCGATTGGAAATGGGGTTTCCCGAGTGGGAGATGAGAATTCCAACGGTCAAATTGATGACCAAGATGTTACGAGCGGGAGGCATAATGTCCCGAGCAGGAAAATTGTTTCTTAAGTGGGAGTTATAGGGTTTCCGTGAATTCTTAGGAGAAAAAGGAAATTTACTATCCCTAAAGTTCATAATTCACATTAAGCAAGTAAAGAACATACGAGAACAACAAATAGTATGCAAAAACAAGATTTAAAGTTTTCTTAAATCAAGGTGCTTCCATCAAGCATACTAAGCTCTCTTTTTATAAAGCAAAACCTTTCATCATTTAGAGGCTTGGCAAATATATCTGTAAGTTGGTTTTCAGTGTCAATAATATCTAACATTACATCACCGTTTTGAACATGATCCCTTAAGAAATGATGTCTAATGTCAATGTGCTTGCTTCTAGAGTGTTGAATGGGATTTTTAGAGAGGTTTATGGCACTTGTGTTATCACACTTAATTGGAATGTGGTCAATGTCATGACCACAATCCTTTAGTTGTTGGACTTGAGTGCAACAACAACCAGCAGCCACATATTCAGCTTCAGCGGTGGACAAGGCTACTGAAACTTGTTTCTTGCTATACTAAGAAGCCAAACACTCTCTAATAAAGTGACACGTCCCAAACGTACTTTTTCTATCTAACAAATCGCCGGCGTAGTCGACATCTGAGAAACCGATTATATGAAATGAAGAATTTCTAGGATACCATAGTCCTAAATGCATAGTGCCATGAAGATATTTTAAAATTCTTTTTACTGCATTCAAGTGTGATTCTTTAGGACATGATTGAAATCTTGCATATAAGCATACACTATACATAATATCAGGTTTAGAGGCGGTTAAATAAAGAAATAAGCTGATCATACCTCTATAAAGCTTTTCACCAATTACTTTACCCTTATCATCTTTGTCTAATTTTGTTGATGTACTCATTGGAGTCTTGGCATTCTTACATCCATCCATTCCAAATTTTTTGATCAATTCCTTTGTGTACTTGGATTGATTGATGAAGATGCCATCTTTGCCTTGCTTGATTTGGAGTCCAAGGAAAAATTTGAGC
>CATIWF010006218.1:0-79513 GCA_949630135.1 Balakata baccata | reverse complement strand
AAAGAGTCGGTGCAATAGGCCATCATTATCTAAGTCTCAGCCGCGTTTGTGCATTTTGGCTGTCCTTTTCTTCCTTTATGCACACTTAGATTAGACTACTTGTTGCTTTCATTCTGTTTTTCAATTTGGAATTTGCTGATCTGTACCCCAAACTCCGAGTCTGCCCCCTCCCCTGTTGTATATATATATATACCCCTCAATGTCCCACATCTTGCTCTTATCTCAATCCTCTGTTTTTTCCACATTGCTTTAGTTTGATACAAATGGCGTTCTTTCTTTGTTTTCTTTGTTTTCTAATTATCGCCTCTGCTAATGCTTGTGATCGGTGTGTCCACCAATCCAAGGCTGCCTATTTCTCTAAAGCTTCTGCACTTTCTGGTAAGGGCCATCTTTTGCTGTTTTTTTTTTTTGTTTAAAAAAAAAAACTACTTGATTGAACAAAACAAAATTGGCAGATACCCAGATGATAATTTTGTGATATTTTTAATGGGTAATTCTTGTTTTGTTGAATTGTTGTAGCTGGGGCTTGTGGTTATGGTTCTTTGGTAATTGGATACAATAGTGGATACCTTGCAGCTGCTGTTCCTTCAATTTACAAAGATGGAGCTGGTTGTGGCGCCTGCTTTCAGGTTTGCAGACCTTAATTATTCATTCTTGTTTAAATCACTTGTTCTTTTCTAAAATGAAATAATCATTAACATGCTTTTGGTTTCATTTATGGGCGCTTTTGGCAGATAAGATGTAAAGACAAAAATCTGTGCAGTAGCAATGGCGCTACAGTGGTTGTGACCGATTTAAATCGCAATAACCAGACTGACTTTGTGCTTAGTAGCAGAGCTTTCATGGCTATGGCCAACAAGGGTAAGGGCCAAGATGTTTTGAAACTTGGCATTGTCGACGTAGAATATAAAAGGTAACAAGCATCCTAACTCATCTTAATTAAATTTCATTTCACTTCTATTTTATTAGATGTATGCTATATATAATTTTATAATATTTTTTTATAAAAAATTATATATAAAATAGAAATATAATTATTTTATCACTCTTCCAAAATTATTAATTTATATTATATTATAAAATAGATATAATAATTACTTTATACTTATTTTATTTGAACAAGTTCGGTTTGCTATGAACAAGTTGAATAATTTATCAAATGGCCGATCACCCTCTTCATAATGGTTTTCTTTCAAAAAAGAAAAAAGAAATTTTTAAATAGAATAAGTATATTACATCAATCAAATAATATAATAATATATATTTAATTATTTTATTTTTATTAATTGATATAAAAATAATACATATATATTATATAATTGAATTGATTTACTATAATCTATTTGCAATTGCAAAAGCAATGCATTTTATGCAAAATTGTCGGCCATATCTCTCAGGAAAAAAGGAACCGAGCACATTAATTTAATTGTTTGTAACGGTCATATGTGTCCAAGTATCTGACATGATTGTTCAAGTAACAGTTTGCTTGACTAGTTGCTAAATGGGAACAAAAATGGTTGCAGATTCAATTATTAGAGTTGTTAACTTGTTTGGTTGCTTGAACAGAGTACCATGTGAATACAAAAACCAGAACTTGGCAGTGAGAGTGGAAGAATCAAGCCGGAAACCAAATTACTTGGCCATAAAATTATTATATCAAGGTGGTCAAACAGAAATAGTAGCAATGGATGTATCTCAGGTGGGTTAGAAAATAAAAACTCAAACTTCCATAAACATTAATGCAAGTTCAGATTTATCAACAAAGAATTTTGTTTTTTTTTTGGTTGATTAATTATAGGTAGGTTCTTCAAATTGGGGTTACATGAGCCGGAATTTCGGGGCGGTATGGGACACAAGCAGAGTTCCGGCAGGGGCATTGCAATTCAGATTTGTAGTAACAGCAGGGTATGATGGGAAATGGTATTGGGCACAGAAAGTTCTTCCTGCAGAGTGGAAGGCAGGCGAAATCTATGACTCTGGAATTCAAATTACTGATATTGCTCAAGAGGGTTGCTCTCCATGCGCTGATGGAACTTGGAAGTGAGGCTCGTTGGACGATATATATTATGATTATTGCTAATTCAATTATCCTATAGTTTGACACAGAATCTAGAGATGTTAGATTTAACAGTTAAAAGAGTTCATTTCGGATTGTTTTGCTTGCCTTCAGAAAGGGAGTCAAAAGGAACTGCAAAAAAATTATTTTCCATTACTCTTTCGGAAAATTTTTGTATACAATATATTACAATTCAAATAAAGAAACTATTTGTAGGCATAAAACAGTGTCTGGACATCTTTTACTCTACCTATTCCTTGGTGGGGATGAGGAATTTGATTCTGAGAAGAAAATGGTGGATAAAAATCCTAAACAAGAATTCTTTGATTCTTTATTTTATCGATTTCTAATTGATTATCTGTTCAAATATTTAACTTGGTTCTTCTTTTGGTTGAAAGAGAATCTTATAAACAATCTAATGTTTTCTTAGGATTGCAATTTGATTTCCAAATTTTAATTTTTGGTAAAATAAGTGATGCGATAGTCAGTTAGTATAAAAAGTATATTTTTTAACTATTATATTTTGTTTTAATCGAAAGTTAAATTTGAATACTAAAATTATTATATTTTCATTAATATTATTAATCCGCTTTTTAGGGTACATGACCCAAAAGTGAAATTCAAACGGATAAACCTAAACCTGTCTTATTTGACCAATTTGACAACAGTGTCTGGTTTGATTAGTTCACCGATTAAATTCGATCTTTTGCAGTTAAAACCCAGTTCTTACACTTATGTGGTCTTTTCACCACATCAGAGTGAGTCAATGGTCGATTTTTGGTTTTTAAGATATAATGAGCTAGTTCGGTCTGATTCCGACAAAATTGAATATTGGTGATATAACACGAGAGACTAGCAAATTATTAGCGATTGGATTAATAATTAATTCGGTTTAAAAATTACAATAGACTCGGATTCAGTCTCGGTAATTACTACAAAAATACTGAACAAAATTAAAAATCCTAACATTGATCCAATCTAGCGAAGCTAAAAGTTCATTTAGTACGCTTAATTAAGCCATAAGATTTGTTGGATGTAAAAAATAAAAAGTGCGAGGATTCCATATAAGTAAAATATTTCCAAACTAAAATTTAGATTTGCACATTGACTTCTAATCAATTGACTATAAATTTATAGGTTTCATTAATAGTACACCTAAATTTAATTGTCAAATAATTGAAATATTGAGCAAATAATATCGATAATTGCGGTAAATTGAACTAGTGAATAAAGAAAACAACTTGAGCGCAGACAAATACTAGAGAAAATATTTTCACTTATGAAAATATTGTTGATTAGCTACAATGAGTTGAAAGAGCTAAAGCTAAACTATAACTAAAACAAGACTAATTCTAAAGTAATAAATTACAAGAAATTTGAATTTAAATCGACTGGTGTTGAGTATTTTACCAAGTATTGTTGATTTGTTGATTGTTGAGTTAGTGGTTCCTTTGTCTATTAATGATTATTCATTGTATAGCACTAGGGCAAAAAATAAAAACTATTGATTATATTCTTCATTTTTTACCACTTTCTCCTCAACTCTCCAATTGATTGTATAGTGTCAGAATATTATAGTCATTATATCCATATTTTTCTTCCTAACCTGCCACTTTTCTTTAACTGAATCGTAATGCTCCTATTCTCTTGGAATTTTTCCTTAACTCTTTCTTGCTAATTGTCAGACTCCTCATGAATATGGACTCTAATTAACTATGAATTTTGGACTTTAACTATATACTTGGGCTTGGGCCTCCATTTTGTTGGATTACAAAAATCTAATACAAACAATTATCTCCCGCAAACAGTATAGTCATGGGTCATAATTGTATGGATATAAATTTTTAAAACTCTCCAAACCTCTTTCTCTCCTCTCCTCCAAGACCCAATATTTTCTCCCTATCTTCTTCAACCTCTTAATCTTCCTCACAAAAAATCCATCTTCTCATCCTAGCATTCTCTACCAACATTCTAAAATATTTTCATTTTCTTCCCAAAATCATCAAAACTCATTTAAAAGAGCACCCAAAATCGACACCTCTCCAAAACACCAAGAAGCCTCATTTTCACCTAATCATACCGCCACTGCAGCCCCATCATTGTTAGTGTCGCATGCAGCACAAGTTTCTCCTGCCAGCCACACTGCCTCACATCTCCGTTCACCCCAATAAATTTCAATTGTTGGCCTCCATCGATTTTTACATCCAAACCGTCGATCCTCAAGAGATCCAGTCAATAGTAACATATAAACCATTACCAAGCTGTTGTTCAAGAGCCAAATAAGAAACTCATAACACAGCAAACTCACTCTTTCTCATCAAGTAAGCATTTTTATTTTTCTCATTGTGATCCTTGGCACTATATATGGAAATGGATTGAATAACGTTTGAGTATCTTTTTTGTATTTTTTTTTTTGCAGCAAAGAACTCTATGATCTAACTTCCTTTTGGAAAATTCTTCCCCAAGGTATATATTAGAAGAAAATTCTAATCCTTCTATGTGGTAGAAGAATCTCTTAAAATTAGTTTGAGATAAATTTTGGCCTAACGAATGAGCTCGATGAATTTCTCTTGTACAATAAAAATGGATTTTGCCTTATGCCTACTTAGTATCTAGGTTGGAACAAACATACTTGGTGATGAAAGGAAACCTTTTAAACTTGAGTAGCTTGATTTTTTTTGGTCTAGATAGCATGTTTGTTTCAATAGATTTCCTTGATGTTTGCCTTGTTTTTGGCCTTAGAGAATTTCTAGAATTCACTGTTTTACTAGTGACTGATGAGGTGCTAGCCTGAAATTGTAAATTTCAACTTTGTTTGATGAAAAAAATATTTTTTATATTTGATAAGTTAATTTTAGCCCAAAAAGTATAATAACTTTATTGGAACTCTCTAATGCTTGTTTAGTCTCTATACTGAAATAGCCTGAAATTTACATTTTTGGCTTTGTATGGTAATGGATGGTGAAAATAAAGGTTTCTAGCCCGAATCCCAGTGGGGAATTCGGCCTAGAAACTGCTTAGAATTTACAGGGCTTTTTATTTGTCATTGAAAAATATTTAAAAATGGCACTGAAGAGCTACATTAAATATTTGATTTTTTATTTGCGGCTTGATGAATATTTAATATAGACAATGTTGTAGAGCTGCTGAAGTGAGATGAAGAACAACCGTGCATCAACTACCGGTGAGCGCTTTAACTATATGCTTGGGCTTGGATCTCCATTTTATTGGGTTACAAAAAATATGATGCAATAAAGATTATTTTCTAATTTTATATTCGGTCAATAAATTAGATATGACTTAATAATTTTAAAGAATTACTAAACCCATAGAATAAGGCGTAACTAGTACTCACATTTTCCATTTTTTTACTAATCATTTTGTAAGGAGATTACTGATTTCTATATTATAAAAATAAAAATCGTAAACTAATTTTACTATTTTACCTTATTCTTAAAAATAGCCTTAATTTTGAGTTTTATTTTTCAACTATATATAAGATAAATGATATTTAAGTAATTTACCTATTTCACCAATTTATCATACTTAAACCACCATACAAAATTGTTATCATTAATTTTATATCTTAAACAATTTGCGAACTAAATAAACAGTAAATGTTGGTGCATAATTGTAAATGGAGGTGATATATTAGTATATCTAGCAACACTTTAAATGTAAAAAAAAATATGCACCTATTCACTTATAGTTAGTTTATATAATAAAAACTAATATTTTATAAAAGAAACACATGTATTTTTCGTTGAAATTTGAAAATATAGACTGAAAAGTGCATCAATAAATATTGGTACCATTCGTATCAGCTCTCTTTGTAAAATATTTATTGCCCCACATGGGGTCGGACCACCTTCCGTTTCGAACAGGTCACCGGTTTAGAGGATCGGCCAGGTCTCCTTTTTTCTTTTTTTCCTTCCTCGACTTGATCATCTCTTCACCTTAATTCGGTTATTTCACTCTCTCTTTCTCTCACTCAATTATTCCAATTTTCTGCGTCGATTCCTATCTTAAATCCCTAATTCTATTGCAACTGATAATTCTTCGCGATATCGGGTGAGAGTTTTTGCTCTTCCATCCTTTGCCTTTTGTTTCTTTAATATTTGTTTTTTATTTTTCAATTATTGAGATTAGTTCATTTCATTCCTTTAACGAGGAGTTTAATCTTAACACTATCTGAGGTTTAAAACTATTGGGTTGATTTTGATCTTTGAGTCCTGTACTGTCACTAATGCATTTTAAGAAGAAATTTTTGCGTACATGTTTAACGTGGATTAGGAAATTTGTTGATTTTTTACTTGTTTTCGTCTACCAAGGACTCTTCATGAGTATGCTGGAGATATTACAACGAGGGAGGGAATTAATTGTTGTTTTTGGGGGAAGAGAAAATCACTATGGGCTGTATAAATTTCGAATTTTAGTGTCATCTTAAATTAGACATAGGAGAATTCTTTGTTGCATTATTAGTTCTTTGTAGAGAGTACCATGGTAGAAAAACTTTCTTATGCAAAGAATGTTGATGTTTGTTGGGACTCTCTTCCAGGAGTTATCATTGAGGAAAGCACCTCCTGCCGTAGTTTCAAGCCGAGCAACAGTTGCAACTGGTTTTCTTTCTCATCCTCTTTTCCATATTCTTCATGTTGTAATTTTTTTCATAATTTTTAGGTTGCCTGTCAGAAACATTGCACATATTCATTATATCATCATTTTGTGTCGTTCACTTTCTGATTAAGCATTCTATCAACAATTTTATTTGTTGGAGAAATTATTCTTCATATTTTTAGACTTTAGTTGGAATTTAAGATTTGTTCTTAACGTATTGAATTTTTTTATTGAGGTTTTTGAAGTTCAAAATCTAACATCATTCAGATAGAAGTGCATAATTTAAATTTTGAGGTCAGGCTTAAGCTTTCATCACTGAGAAATAAAGAAATTGAGACCATGTTGCATAGTGTTTATCTTATGTTCATCTTGCCATGGGAATTGGGATTTGAATATTGGGTGACTTGATAGGGTTCAAGACAATCATTATTTTGAGTTAAATAGACTCGTTCATACTTTATAGTCAAAATAGTTGGATTTCGAACCAAATGGGTGGAGAAAGGATTATATATGTTGTAATATAAGCTTTGGACTATGATATTTATTTAATTCTTCAAAAAATGTCATTTGGCATCAGTTATTTTGAACAAAAATCCACCTTAATATTATCATATGGGAAAGAAGAAAAAAACAGAATTAGCCCCTTATAAAAACGATAAATGCAGAATCAAAGTAGGAAATTTTAGAGTTGGGAATGTGGGGGACCTACAGTATATTGGGCTCTAGAGAAGGGGATGGGCAGATAAATTTACCAGCACGGTCTTTGAATTCTATTATTTTGAACATTATTGTTGACATATTGTTGTGGACACTATTATATGGAAGTGTGGAACAGGTTAAAGATGATATTTTGCACAATCTTTCCTTTAACCAGTTTGATCACGGTTGAATCTCCGACCTTGATCAGCATTCACCGTTTTTCTGACTGGGCGGGTCTGAGAACCTTGCAGGCCTTTGATCCTCTGCATTCATTGGTTTCCTTTTTTACTCTAGCTTTCTCTAAGAGAAAGGTTGTTCTCTATAACACATTCCACAGTAAGCCCATCTTTGTGGAGTTGAGGGTAGAGGTGTAATCAAGTCGAATCGATTTGATATGGTGCCAAGCTCGAGCTCAACTCTATTAAAAAACTCGAAACTTGAACTCGATCGAGCTTCTTTTCAATTGTTTGAAACTCAACTCGAAAAATATTCGAGTTGCTCGAATTTGACTTGATAAAGCTCGAATCAACTGAAAAATTTAATAAATTGTGTATTCGGTTCTACTCGATTTGAAATTTATTAAAGTTAATTCAACTCGATTAAGCTCAAATATATTAAAATACTGAGGGTATAAAAGTAATTTAATAAATAATAATAATAAAAAAAGAGATACTTGATTGAGTTCACAAGATTTACGAGTTAAGTATTATAATACTCTACTAACTCGACAAACTATTTGAGCTCGACTCAATTAACTTCGAGTTGAATTTACATATTTTACGAGTAGCTTAACTTGTTTACACCCTTAGTTGAGGACTATGTTGCTTGGACACAGGTATGGGTACCCGACACGGGTACATGCCTAGAGCTCCGACTTCTTGTTTTTTAAAATTTAGGATACGTGGGTACGACTAAAAAGTACCCAAAATTAGGGTACAGATACGGGGATACATCTGTATGTAAAAATGTAAATATTTTAAAAGAATTATAGGGCTTTGATCTTGGATAAGAATCTAGAAACACTCAAGAGGGTTCTAAATTTGATACAAACTCTTCTTGATTTTCTTGAATTTTATCAATTCTTTTTTATGTAATTTCATCTTCAAGTAAATCTTCTTGAACAAAGGCTTTGCTCGTATTTTTATGAAACAACTATGTTATAAAATTCAGCAGCAAGCTGCAGATATATTATTAGGAGAAATTAGGAGCATCAACTTCTAAATTGGAGGATCCGGTACGTAATCTATACTCATACTAGTATCATACTCGAAAGGTACGGGTACTTCTTCAAAAATGAAGTGTCCAAGTAACATAGGTTGAGGGAGTATATTGGAAATTGATTCCAATCCTTAATCATTTCAAAAAAAAAAGAAAAGGAAAAAAGAAAGAACATATTTCTCAAGAAAAACTCATTCTCTATTGTCAAAAGCCCCTGCTCTTTAACTCCATCTTTGGCTTTCAAGTAATATTTCGGTCTTTGTTTCCTGTTTGCTTTCAATATTTTAAACTTTATTTGTATCTAAAATCATTCTAGATTTAAAACACAAAAGTAGTCAAAATTGAATCCAACAATTTAACCTCCTGATATATTTTTCAA
This sequence comes from Balakata baccata, assembly GCA_949630135.1. Lineage (NCBI taxonomy): Eukaryota > Viridiplantae > Streptophyta > Magnoliopsida > Malpighiales > Euphorbiaceae > Balakata > Balakata baccata. The sequence continues at coordinate 70,544 of CATIWF010006218.1, read as the reverse complement.
ATTGATTGATCTATTAGGTTTTCAGAATTTTTTTGTTCATTTCATTTTCGTGTTTTTTCTGTTGGTCTTGTAGGTGTAGAAAAACATGTCTTTTGATCTTATATTGAAGCCATCATGTAGTGGATGTGGATCAACCACAGACTTGTATGGAAGTAATTGTAAGCACATGACTTTGTGCTTGACTTGTGGAAAAACCATGGCGGAGAATCTTGGCAAATGCGATTGTGGTGCTACAGTCACTCGGTTGATTCGAGTTTGATTTCTCCCTCTTTCTTTGAATTTGTTTGCATTTTTTTCTATGGTATATGGGCATTAATTTTGTTTTTTGTTACAATAATACATTGCATACAATTGTCTTCACACTACTTTTTGTCTTTTATTTTTTAATCCTCGTGATTTTTCTTTTGTATAAAACACAATTTTCATAAGATTCCTTGATTTTAGGTGTTTTATTTCATTCCAAATTCTTGGTGGTTTTGAATTTTTTTAATACTTAAGTTTCTTTAATAGAATCAAAGAAATGTATGTTGTTGCACAGTGGCACAAGTGTCATTGCTAAGGGCATTTACTGTGTCAATATTTTAGTAGTTCCACTTGTCTCAATATATATATATATATATATATTAATAGACTAATTTTAATCATAAATTATAATGTTATATTTGGAATCTCGAAGCAGTTATTGCTTGCTCAGTTATGTGTTTATTCATATTGTAACTCTAAGAACCAAAATTTATATACCTTGCTGTTGTTTTTCCAGGAATATAATGTTCGAGCAAGTCCTAGCAGTGATAAGAATTACTTTATTGGTAGATTTGTCACCGGGCTACCAAGTTTTTCAAATAAGAAAAATGCTGAGAATAAATGGTCTCTCCATAAAGAAGGGCTTCATGGACGACAACTTACTGATGCCTTGCGGGTATTGGTTTTCATTATCCATTAGTTACCGCTTAATTTGCATAATATAAACTTTATAAAGGTTTGATTTGGACTCTGCAATTCAAAATAGAATCATAATCAGAATTGAATGAATGTGAGATTGACTAGTTGACTCCTGCATGGTTACTTCAATATGTAATTGAAATGTGATTCAAATTATAATTGTTTGGTTTACTATGTGTTACTTAGTATATGTGCCCCGTGCTCATGCACACTGTAACAATTGTGTCAATCGCATTTTTCTTATTGGGGTGTGACATTTATTACACAGGAGAAGTACAAAAACAGGCCTTGGCTGTTGGAGGATGAAACAGGGCAGTTTCAGTACCAAGGTCATCTGGAAGGTTCACAATCAGCAACTTACTACCTTTTGATATTGCAGGGGAAGGAGTTTAATGCAATTCCTGCAGGTTCTTGGTATAAATTATAATTATCATATTTGTATTAGATAATTTTTTTTTCCTCGGGTAGGTCTACTGCTTAAACCTTGTGTAAATGAAGAGAAAGAAATAACTCATGCCTCATTCCATCTGCATGCATAATTATTCATGTTGGAAATGATTGTTCTACTAGATTTTTGATCTTTTTCCATTATGATATTTGTTTTGCAAATTTACGTGAGATTATTGGTGATATTTGTTTATCTTTTCTGTTTATAATTAGGTTCTATTGGTTTCTTGACACATTTGACAGGTACAACTTTAACAAGGTTGCACAATATAAGCAACTTACCTTGGAGGAAGCAGAAGAGAAGATGAAGAACAGGAGAAAGACAGCCGATGGATATCAAAGGTGGATGATGAAAGCTGCAAACAATGGTCCCGCTGCATTTGGCGAAGTGGAGAAGTTTGATGATAAGGAGGGTGGAACAGCTGGTGGAAGGGGACGTAAAAAGGCAGCTGGTGACGATGAAGAAGGCAATGTATCAGACAGGGGAGATGAAGATGAAGAAGAGGAGTTAGCAAGGAAAAATAGACTTGGACTGAACAAACATGTTGGTGATGATGATGAGGAAGGTCCAAGGGGAGGAGATCATGATATCGATGATGATGATATAGAGAAAGGTGAACATTTCTCTCTGATATCATGTTATAGATTTTAATTATGTAATAAACAATTACAGATATTTTTACGATTTTGATCTTCATATTTGTTGATGTTAGGTGATGACTGGGAGCATGAAGAAATTTTCACTGATGATGATGAAGCAGTAGGTAATGATCCTGAGGAACGGGAAGATTTGGCCCCTGAGGTTCCTGCTCCTCCAGAAATTAAGCAGGTTTGCATTTGCCCATGCAACTTGACAGTGTGGTCATGAATGGGGGAAATGTCATCCTTTTTTTTTTCCTTTCATTTGGGTGTCCACAGGCTTTTGGGTATCAATTTAGTTTCAAAACACTGCCAGAAGTGATAATGATCTGCTCTGGTTGTTAGCTTTTGATTAGCCTTTTTTTACAGTGCATCTTCAATGTATTCATGAATCGTTTCAATTTCACAAATTAGTGGACAGCCTTTGAAGAATATTGGAACACTATTGCTAGTTGCCACACCCTGTGCCATTGAGTAGATACAAGTTTTTAATACAGTTAACACATAATCTATTTCATTCATGATAAAGATATTATTCGGATATTATGAGAACATTTGAGACATTACTGAGATGAAGCTAAAACAAAATTACGTAACAGAACCATTTTTGTGTTAGTTGACTCTGTGAAACTGAATTTAGGGCTGCCAGTTTTGCTTGGCATGTTATGTATGATAATTTTTTTAAGGATAGATGTGTTATTTCTGCTGCTGGATGCAGTAGTTTGTATCTTATTTATGATCTTATTGGCTCGTTAGGGCCAGCAAGACTGAATTGAACTTTTCTTAATTAAAAAGAAAGGGCTGACCTTTTAATGTGGAGGGAGAGATCAAAAGTATGTGAATAATTAGCTGCAGTCAGTCATATTATGGTCTGTGCTAATGAAAAATTTGAATTTTGTTGGATAAACTGTTCTACTCTGGTAATATGCTTCTCTGGTAAAATAAAAGAGAAATTTGCAATTATAAGTTTTAAGGAATTGTGTGAGTTGTAAACTAAAATTTATTGTTGAAAGGCCTCATATTTTAAATGTGGATTACCAAAATTTTGGTCTGCTCAGCTGTACATTTTACCATTCGTTTTACACGCATGGTTTACGTTGCAGGATGAAGATGATGAAGATGAAGAGAATGAGGAGGGTGGATTGAGCAAATCTGGCAAAGAGTTGAAGAAGCTTCTTGGGAGAACTGGTGGACTGAATGATTCAGATGCAGAAGATGACGATGACGATGATGATGCAAGTTATCCTATTGGCTAATTGAATTACCTTTTGCTGTGTTGACAACCTAACAACGTGTTTAGCTTGGCCTTGCGATTTGTGTTTCATATCTTTTTAATGCCTATTTTTTATATATTTTTCCATGGTACCATAAACTGCATGCAGAATGTGCTTTATTTATTTATTGTTTGTATTTGATGCCTGCATTAACTTTTGTCTAATTTGGTGCCTGAGTTTACTTTATTGGCTATTTATGTTTTCCAATCGTGCTTATACTTGTCTCTCTTCCATTCACATGGCTGTTCTTGCCTTGTACAGATAGATGAAGATATCTCTCCTGTACTGGCCCCAAAACAGAAGGATGCACCCAAGGAGGAACCTGCTGACAACACTCCTGCAAAACCAATGCCTTCTGGTTCTGCTAAGGGGACTCCATCTTCTTCCAAGTCGGTAAAGGGAAAAAGAAAAATAAATGGTGATGATGCTAAAACATCTAATGCTGCACCTCAGAAGAAGGTGAAGACGGAAAATGTATGATGTTGCTTTTGGTCCACCTGCTCTATATATATCTAAGATAGCCTAGTTGGTTGAGCATCAAACTTTTTTAGAATAACTTGCACTTCAAATGTTTTCTGGGTCAGGAATTAAAACATACTGTGAAAGAAGAAAGTGGGCCTGCTGCTAAAAGCGGAGTGACTGCTAAAGGGGCATCATCATCATCATTGAAAACAGGGTCAACATCCCCTGTGACTGAGGAAGAGATTAGGGCTGTTTTGTTGCAAAATGGGCCTGTGACTACACAGGACCTTGTTGCTAGGTTTAAGTCTCGACTAAAAACTCCTGAGGTATGCTATTTTCTCATTTTATCAATTTGGACGATCAATGAACGTGTTTGTGGTATTGCAGCAAATTTGTTGGTCAACAATCTGTTTTTATCGAGTTTGCCCTACTTAAGATATTGATTTTTCTCAGAAATAATGATAAGAATGCCTTATTATTAGTTAGGTGGTTTCTTATGCTTCTAGATATTGATCTATAATTTTGAGCTAAGGCTTAATTTGAGTTGTTAAATTCTCTTGTTTTGCATTATCAGGAAATTGAATGCTAAAAGAATGATAGATATTTTCTTTGCTGCATCATTAAGAAAGCAGCTAATGTTTGAAAATGCTTGAAGGTTTCTGTTTATATCTCTTCTGATTGGTCAAAGCTAATTGATGCAGGATAAAAAGGCATTTGCAGAAATTCTGAGGAGAATTTCCAAGATTCAGAAGACCAGTGGATCTAGCTATGTTGTATTGAGAGAGAGGTGATTCTTTAATTTTCCTATCAAAATACAAGCAGAACTGTTGTTTGTTTATTGGAAAGTACTTAATAGAAGGGAAGAGAATATTGAAAACTACACTAAATTGTATACTTGACTTTTCAGATTTTCTGAACGTATTGAATTGTATCGAAATGATAAATTTGCTAATCATGCGATCACTTCTTAAACTCTCAATTTGAATTTATTAAAATTTAAAGAGAATGTCGTTTCTTGAACCCTAAACCCTAAATAACCGTGACCAATAATACTTCCTCATTCATCAGTTATTGCTCCAATCTCTCTAGCCATCGAAATTTTGAGAATACGTCCCCATCTATTGACAAAGAGGGTCTCGATTTCTTTTCCCATGGGTAATGGAAGAAGAGTATCGAGGCTTAATCAGTCTAACTCACCAGCACCGGTTTCGATTTTTCTTTTGGATTTGTTTTTGTACGAAATTGCATACAGGATAGGATTATGAAAAACAGCAAAATATTTTTTTAAGAGTTTTAAAGTATATATATATTTAAAGTTTGAATTCGAGACTTTTTATTAAACTAAAAGTGTTAAGTGTCAATTCATTCACTCTTTTATATATATATATATATATATATATATATATGAATAAGAGTATGAATGAATTATATATATTTTAATTTTATTTTGATGTAGCATAAAGAATTCTCTTTTTTCGGATGTTGATTTTGAAGCCTTTTGAACCGATGATGTGGTATTGCATATGGATATGGTGAAATGAGGAGTGATTGTTAAAAAAAAAAAAAAAAATCAAATAAAATAATTTTAGTTGCTCCTTAAGAACTTGGATCAATTGATACCCATGCAATTCATTAAAATAAAATGAGTTTGCATTTGGATCGAGTCTCGTAACACGAAAGTGACACTATTATAATTAGTTAAATATTTAAATGATATTTTTAGTAGTTTTTTTGAGAAATAATCTTAATATAAAACATAAATTATGTGTATCCTTTATAATAACAAAATTAAAAAAGAAAGAAAACTAATCATTATCTAGCTCAATTAAAAGTCTAATTCGGTCCTAATAATCAACTAAATGAGCATACCTCAACCAATTACAGATACACCAAATTAAACTTTAATTCTTAAATCCTCGATGAATTCCCACTTAGCAAAATAAAACATTATAAAAAATTGTTATTAGAGCGGTAAAGTTTAACAAAAACTAGTTATTAATACACCAATTATTAAAGTAGTTGATTAACAAAAGTTCTTTTGAAAAAAACACAAATGGTAATACATCAAGAGAAGAAAACACAATAATCACAACGTTAACTCTTGCGAGCCAGAGATGATAATTAAGATATAACTATTTATTAGGATGCAATTAATTAGACAAAGATATCTACAAATTCAGAATACATAAATTAATATCTGCATAATAGCCTTAATTCAATTAAATAGCTAGAGATTCAAAATGTTTGCATAACTAGGGGTCAAATTTTGGGTTAAACTTTGAAGCCAAGGACTATTGAACAAGCAGTTATTTTCTTGACTCCAATCCACACTGAATTTGGGCAATTCAAGCTCTGGTAAATTGTCCTTTCCCATTGGCAGTAGTAAAGAAGAAGAAGAAGCTTTATGCTCCTTTGGCGTTTCTTCTCTCTTATAATTATTGAAATTAGCATGTTTCTCCATTGATATTTCTTCAGCTTCAATCTTGAGAACCATTGAGTGCAAAGAAATTGGGTCTTCTTGATGACTGGAAAATGAGAGATTCTCCAATGAGGAAATTGAGGAAGAAGATGGAGAGGCATGAATTTTCATGCTCACTTCTTCCATGGCAGCCCTTTGCTCTAACACTTTCAAGGAAGTTGCCTTTCTGTATATCTTACATAGTACTATGTCCTGCATTCAATTATAATTGTAAACATTAATTTACTTTCATGGGTTGTTTCTTGTTCATTCCCTAAATAAAAAATAAAAAAACTTAGTTGACTTTAAAATTGACTGGGATTAATCTGGAGGATGAAAGGATTTGAACTCTGAAACTTCCGATTCATCCAGACTTTATTAGTCAGCAAAAGCAACCAATCCCAAAAGGTTTTAAATATATAGTGAAATTATGTACCTTATTAGGCAAAGGGGAAGAAGTATCAGGGAGACGATATTCATTCATGACCCAATCAGTTTTGGTGCCTCGAGGAGCTCTACCCATATAGAAAACCAGAGTCTTTCTGAAACCAAGTATCTTCTTAGGGTCTTTCAAACTCAAAATCTTCCTATCAGAACCAGTTGCTTTCCAAAATCCATTGGCTGTCGTTCTATTAGGCCTTCCTCCACTTCCATGCCTTCTATCTCTCGGCACAAAAAAATACCATTCTCTTTCCCCGTTATTCTTTGCCAATCCTATGCCAACACAATCGCAAAATTGTATGAAAATTATAACAACTTTTCTTGATTTTATATTCATAAATATATATACATACCGGGTAGGTCGGAAGGATGATGATGATAAATGTTGAGATATCGAATAATATCAAAACGCAATTTTTTTCCATAAACCATGTTTTTGAGGTAGAAATCGAGCAATTCCTCTTCGGTGGGATGGAATCGGAATCCGGGAAGATCAAGTTCAGTTGCCATTTCTTCCATCACTTGCTAGTGTAGTGTGTGTGAAATTAAACTAATGCTGATATAAATTTTTTTTTTTTGTTTTTTGAGGTTTTTGGGTTTAAAGAAGACATACTCTTAGAATGATATTTATAGTGTGGTTACAAAGAAAGATCTGAAATGTTGGTTGATGAAAAAAAAAAACATTAAATTGCAAAGAGAAGACTTGGTCTTCCCCAAGGTGTGGGGACACAAAAAGAATTTGCTTTCTTTCAGGAAAACAATTAAATGTTAAGGACTAGTACGATTTCTGATATCTTTAATCACAATATTTTTTTTTCCAACCGTTTATATGTCGATAATATAAGACTAATTTTATTCGTGTGGTAGAAATTTTTAATTTAAAATTAATTTTATTTGTAGTGGATAGTAATTCGAATCGTAGTAAAATATTTTTTATAAAAATTTTAAGATAGGTGCATTTATAAAGTTCAAATTTGATATCTATAATTAAACTGAAAAAATTTTGTGTTAATTCATTCACATATTTTTTATTATTTTAACCATAATTTTCGTACATAATTAATTTTTTTTAAAACTTAAATTTAATTATTAATCAAAAAGTTCCAAGTTTCTATTCAATCAATTCAATTACAACTCAAATTAATATTGGGTTTGATTCGGTGGACATAAAATTAGAGTTAGATAATTTTTGGCACGATACGATTAAACGACACAATACAATATAGAATTTTTTACAATATGATACAAACACACCTATAATACAATTAGACAAATTTAAAAATATATAAAATATTTAATAAATTTTATAAAACACGAAACGATACATTTAAACAATTATACAAAATGATACATTTAAATAATTATATAACACGAAATAATACATTTAAATGACACGAATAATAATAAGATATATTTATACAGGACTCGATAGGATAGGAATTGCAATCTCTAGATAAAATGGTTTGATGACGACGGTGGTGGTGTGGTGGCCGATGGGATTGGGATCTCTCTCTCAATCACAGAAATGGGGGAGGGGACCCACGCGGTTTGTGCCATAAAGTCACAGCAAGAGACTAACTTTGGAGGTGGAAAATTGATAGGTCTTTTTTTGTACTCATCTTTCATTGCTTGACTTCTTTTTTCTATTGATTTTGGACTTTTACTTGGAAATTTAACAAAAAAATCAATTATTATCGTCAAAATTTTATTCCATAATATTAAAAGAAAAGGAAAAATTGAAATTTCAAAAACAGGGAAATGGGTCTTTTCTCCAATATGCCAAGCTTATTGAAATGGTCAGAGTAATGGAGTTTGTTTGCTTCTTAATTTGGTTTCTTCAGCTTTGAAAATTTTTATGCCAGCTTCTTCTGTTGATGCTGAATTCAAAACCCCTAACCATTACCATATTATCAGCTAAATCGTGTTGAATTTTTTACCTACAATTTCTCTTTCAACCTTCCCTCCATTTCAGCATCTAATTTCTCAATAATTCTATATAGTCTAATTTATTTTATACTATCCTATTCCACTAATATATTATTATTAATTATTTTTTTTTTTAGCATGAGAGGCCATTGTAATTAAGATATCAATTCAAAAGCAAATTCCACGTTGTTTACTTATTTGTTTTTCTTGTCTAATAGTAATTGTTTGGAGAAAAAAAAATCTAAATATCAGTTTTTATGTCTTTATAACATGTAAAAATAAATATATGAAACAAATCCACAAAATCATAATTATGGTACTGGTCTTGTTAATATTTATTGTAAAGTTTTGAGTTTCAAATAATAATAATAATAATTTGCAGTCACTTTCGATGCAATTTCCAGGAACTTGGACAAAGCCGGGCACTGCGGCCATAACTTTCCGATATCTCATAATGAAATTAAAACAGATATACAGTTCCCTAGAAGAGTTCAGCTAGTGGTTTAGTTCTTGCTTGAAAGTTCCTTGAATTAATTTTTTTTTAGACTATATGTATTTTTATTCAATCAATTAAAATTATATACTGATACTAATCAATCAATTCTAATCATATGATTAATATCGGTGGTGGAATTAGGCCCCATAAGAAGTACAAATATTAAAAATATCATAAATTTACATATTATTATATACATTTTAAAAAATTAAGGTGAGCAATTGTTTATCCTTAACTGTATGTGGCTCTGCCATTGATACTGGATAGGTCCTCAAGGGTGACAAAATATTTATTCATGAGTTTTAAAGTAACCGTATACCAAGAGTTCGAATTCAAAATTTCTGATTAAATTGGAAGAAATATATAGCATCTCATCTACATCTTTATAGATAATTCCTTAATTAATTCTGATGTAAAGAGAGCGAAAGAAAGAAACAAAGTTCATTTAATTTTAATATATACTCCATCGATATATTACCATTTAAAAGTGTTGGGACATCCAGTATTACTTTTATATATTGGACAAATTCTATTTTAGAATTTAATTAATTATAGCTTAATTTATTGTCAACATCATCATCTTCAATTATTAATATAACCAATCAAACAACCATTTAATAATTGATTTCCCATTCCATTTGCAGACAACTTTTTACTATATTCCTTAAAAAGAAAAAACTATTTAATGTTATATAAATTTAGAAATTCTAATAAATTTGACAATTATTTCAAGCGTGAAAAAAGAAATCATAGGATGTACATTTAATGAAGAAATTGAAATGGCAAACCGCTTTAGAGTATTGAAAAATTAAAGCCTGACATGCACCGAGTTCAACCATTTTACAAAAACATGTGGAGGATTGTTGGGTTTTATTAAACTAATGGATCACTTTATTGTTTACTTATTGGGCTTTTCAACTTTCGTGAATTGGACATTTTAGAGCAAATTATATAAAACAAACTCTCCATTTTCATTTTTCCATCAAATTAATTTTTTTTTAATTTAATATTGATGACTTATATAAATATATGTATTTATTTTTAAAAAATTAATATAAATGTTTTTCAAAATTAGAAAGTACACTACATACTCCTTTTTTACTCTTTTGACTTCTAAACTTTTTTACTCTCTCTTCTAATTTACAACATCTTTACGTCCTTTGTGAATAAATAAAAGTTTTATTGTATTTATAACTCTATTTGTTTTATCTCTCATTCTTTCTTTAATTTTTCAGTTTCTCATTACATTTTAACTAGTAAATCTGCCGCTCCATATGTAACCAATTCATTTTTCTTTTTCCAGTTTTTAGGATTTAATAACAAAATCATTAGTTATTAAATTTTATCAAAAGATATTATATTATATATATATATAATTAAAATTATCATGCAAATTATATGGTATTTGTATTTTATGTATATACAATGTATGATATATGGAAGTAAAATCTAGTAAAATAATAAAATTAGATTTGTAAATCATGTATAAGGTATTTTTTTTTGAATGACAAGATTGAGAGTAATTGAAGCAATTAAGGATTCTAAAAATAATACGGAAGTTACAAATATTGTGGATGTTAATATTTTTAGAAAATATAATATGCTGAGAAAATATTTTTGATAATTTTTGAATTGTGATGTAAAAATACTATAGTATGTAGAAAAATATCAATTGTGTCCAATTCCTTTTTTTAAATGGGGTGATTGTAGTTAAAAAAATATATAAATATGTGTAAAACTAAATATTAAAGGACTCTTAGTTTACATAGATATAAATTATATACTCAGAATTAGTCGTATGCATGCCAAATCCATGCAAACATTGATATATCAATGCAAATGTAAATATGAGAGTTATCTATATAACTAGATAAAAAAATTCGTTTTGAATATACGTTACTGTTAAACCAAACTAAATTTCTCTCAAAACTATATTTAATATGAAATTGAAAGTATATATATTTAATAATAAAGAAATAAAGAATATAATTATTTTAGTAGAAAAGGAAGAGCTCAGTATTTGAGTTTATTAGGTTAATTACTTAAATTTTAGTATTTACTTTCCAAACGTATATCACTTCTAGGCTGGAACCAATGTGATCAACCTAAAACAGTTGTCCTCGTTTCTTGGGGGCAACTAGAAGTGATTTTGAAGTGCTAACAAAGCGAACAAACTTGGCTAATTAGTATTTTGTTTACTTAAAAAAACAAAAAAAACTATTAGTATCTTCATCTCTGTGAATTTCATAGACTGTTATTTAATTATACAACTCATAATAATTTGGTATCTGAAAAATTATTTGTAATATAAAAATATTTTAATTATCTAACTCGTAATAATTCGGTATCTGAAATATTATTTGTAATACAAAAGTATTACAATTATGTAAATTATAATAATTCAGTACTTTAAAAATTATTTATAACACAAAAGTACCTCAACTTTTATTTTGTAACTAAATAGTACTTATATCTTCAACTATTATGGTTCATTAAGCATTGTGTTTGGAAAAAACGTTTTTTGGAAAAAAAAAATTTGTATTTTTAACTTTTTTGAGTTTTGAAAACTATTTTTGGTAAATACAGATTAATAGATATTTTTTTCCAGAAGTATATTTGAAAAAAAAAAGAATTCATAAAAATTAAAAAAAATAGTCAATTAAATAAAAAAAATTCAAAATCTGCTTTTAAAATATTTAACAACACTCTCAAATACCCCTTAATCTCTTTAACAGAAGTATAACATGAAATGTCCAGATAAATTTTAATAAAAATAAAATTAGTTGTAATACACAGTCAGTAAAATTGAAATTTATCTGATGTAAATATTATATCTAATTTTATTTTTATTAAAATTTATTTAATGTGGATATTTTATATCACATTTATGTTAGGGAGACTAACATTTAAATACGGAATTACTATTTAGTTACAAAATAAATGTTGATATACGTTTGTGTTACAAAATAAAAATTGAGGTATTCTTGTATTATAAATAATTTTTAAGGTATCAAATTGTTACGAGTTAGATAATTGAGCTACCTTTATGTTACAAATAATTTTTCAAGTACCGAATTGTTACGAATTATATAATTGGAAGACCGTAAGTGAAATTCACCATCTTCATCTTCGGCTATTTTATGGTCTAAAACAAACTAATCCTATGAAACTAATCTAGTTCGAAATTTAGTCACAATTAATTAATATTTGTAGTGACAATTTGAGACTATTAAATCAGCTTGTTAATTCACAACAAAAAATAATGATACTATCATTCTTACAATCTATGTATATTTATATTGAATACAGTTGATATTTGATAGACAATTATTTTAGTATTCGTAAAATTGATTAAATTATTGTTGTTAAAATATAGAATTACCAACATAACATTATTTATATAATATAAATAAATAAAATAATTACTTTTTATATAATTAATTATTTTAGTTACCAAAATAATAATTAATCAAATAATTTCAAAATTTTATATTATATAATTTATAAATATAATTAATTAATTTAATATATTTTTAATATAGCTCTTATTTAATAAAAAAAATGCAGATTAAATGGTACAATGTAAATATTGGTTTGTGATAATAAAATATTAAAATAAAAAATAAAAACATAATTTTTAAAAATGATATGTAGAAAAAATTGCAATTGTTTTTTTGAACTTAAAAGTTGCAATTTTTTCGGACAGATGCTTTTTGAACCTAAAATAGATATTTAAAAATTTTTACCAATTACCTCAAACAACAAGCTCAAAAAACTTATCCAAACATTTCTTAGGAGATAAATTGAACCTTTACTAATTCATGGTTTGGATGAAATACACCTACAATACCCTAATTATATAACTTATAATAATTCAATATTTCAAAAATTATTTATAACATAAAAATACTCAAATTATGTAAATTATAATAACTCAATATCTCAAAAATTATTTAAAACATAGAAAATATTTTAACTTTTATTTTATAATTAAATAGTACTTTTCGTCTTTAACTATTAATTTTTTAAATATAAATATGACATAAAATATTAACTAATTTTTTTAATTTTTTATAAATTAATTTTTTTCAAATATATTTCGGAAAAATCAATTATTTATATGCTTCTTTCATAAAGCAATTTCAAAACTGAAAAAGAAAAAAAATTAAAAATACAATTTTTTTTAAAAAACTTTTTTTCTAGATATTTTTAATTTAATTAGACTAATTTTTTTAATTTTTTATAAATTATTTTTTTTCAAATACATCTAATTTATATGTTTCTATCTTTAAAAATAGTTTCAAAACTAAAAAAACAAAAAAAGGTTAAAAGATACAAAAAAATTTTTGAAAAGTTTTTTTCTGAATGTAATATCAAATAAATTCTAATATCTGAAAACAGAAAAACTATTTAGTACAAAATAAAAATTAAGATAATTTTATATTATAAATAATATTTAAGATACCAAATTGTTAAATTAAGATACTTTTATATCACAATTTCTATTTTATTAAATTATTAATATTAAATATTAAGTATATTTTATTAAATTATTAAAAAGATTTATAAATATTTTTACAAAAATAGATGATTACTGTTTATAAATATTTTTACATTCAAAGTATTAAATTGTTACCATTTTTATAAATATTACATAAATGAAATACAGAGTAATGGGTTTGATTTTGAACACTATCCATAAGAGGTAAAGAGAAAAGCAAACATGATTCCGCCATGCCAAAATGAAGCACTATTCATCTTTGTGAATAAGAAGAAAATATTGTGACAGTGAAAGACAAAGTTTGGTTTGTTAGGTTGGTAAAGAATGAGTTAGGCTTAATCTCTGCACTGTGCCACTATCCAACCAACCAACCAAGCTGACTGCACCCCACAAAACAAATTAAAAAAATGTTCTGCAAATATCATTGACCTGTAATTGTCCACTCCCCTTCCCAACCCAACTTCACTACCCATTCCAACATTGCTTATAAAGCCCTTCCTCTCACTTCTTACTTGAGCAATTACCCCTCAATCCTTCACCCAAAATATCTATATGTTTAAATACTAAATTATTTTTTATTCAATTTAATGTATGTCTAAACTTGTTCTTTGTCACCCATATTACGTATTTTTACAACATTCACAATTCCATCATCACCACATGCAATCACACCCCCATATATATATACATATATGTATAGACATAACAGTACATCAAAAACCATGCATTTTTGTATTATATATGCCTGAAGAGGATAAAAACCTGCCTGCTGCTATTTTTTGGATTTTGCTTCTTCCTATACGATAATAATAATAACAGCTATGTCATCTTTTTTATACGTACTTACAGGTGCTAAACATACAAGATTAATCAATTACCCTCCCCTTCTAATAGTTTTTTCTTTCATTCTACTTAAGATACAAAAGAAAAAAGAGGGTTGCCTTTAATCATCAAAATGATTCAAAAACCTTGCATGCCACTACGGAACGGTTGTTGGTACGCGACCCCAAAAATCATCAGCAACACTAAGAAGCTAGCAGAGCAGAGAGCAGCAGTAAATATATAGAAGCCTAATAAAGCACCTTTTTCTTCATAGAGCAACTTGGGTCTTAAAAGTGGCAGTAGCAGTAGCATTGAAGCCCACCACCACCTGCGGTGGTTGCTGTGGCGGTGGTTGCAGTTCAACCTCCCATCTTGCCTTGGCTATCACTCCATCACTTACAGGCACGTACTCCTAAAAAAGAAAAAACGACAGTGCACATCATATATCATATAAACATTAAAAAGCATACTGATAAAGATGCTTGGATGGAAAACCAGGTTTGTCTTTTTCCCAAATTTGAGCTATCATAAACTCCATAACTAACCCAAAAAAAAAACCCACCTCAAGTTTCTGAACGAGTTCTTTGGCATTTGGTGCAGAGACAAAGATGTCGCGCTGTGATGGTCTGATAAAGCCATCATCCACGGCTTTGTCTATGAAGGTCAGAAGATAGTTGTAGTAACCATCCACATTAAGCAAACCCACCTGCATATTTATCTATTTTTTTTATTAATACCTTAGTTTCAAACACATAAATTAATTAATAATAAAAAACAAATGGAAGTATTGCATGCGGTAATTACAGGCTTGTCATGGATACCAAGCTGAGCCCAAGTGATGACCTCCAATAATTCCTCTAAAGTTCCATAGCCACCTGATTATGAAATACCATACCAACACATTAAAAGAAAGTAAATAAAACACCATTGATGGCCCAAGTGTATGAAACAGAGAAAAGAGAGAGAGAGAGAGATGGGACCTGGTAAGGCTATAAAACAATCAGAATGGCGGGCCATTTCTGCTTTCCTTTGGTGCATGTCGGCTACTGCCTTTACCTCTCCAACTGTTTCACCCGTTATCTGCAAACACACACATATATATAGTAACATAAAGTATATCTAGAGCAGCTAATTAAATTTCAATTTGTACTTGAAAAGGTAAAATTTAAGAAAAAAGAATGAGATTAAGCACCTCTCTGCTCATTAGAGTCCTGGGTATTATCCTGCAAATTAATAGTTAGAAGTTAGACCTAAAAACCCAAACAAACATAGTTAGGCCAGTTAACAAACAACGACAAGAAGAAGTGATTATGGTACCCAAGAACGTTGCCTCCACCCCTATGAACAGCTTGAGAGACCAAACCCATAAGCCCAATGCTTCCCCCTCCATACACAAGGTCCAATCTTCTTGAAACCTTCACCCAGAAACAAGAAAGATCAGACCTTTTACACATGTATTCATACAAAGGAATTAAAGGTATACATTTTATTTTATACTCATAAATAGTTTAGATATATATACCAGCTCTTGTGCTAGCTCAATGGCTGCATCTCTATAACAATCTCTGTTTCCAGTACTGCTTCCACAGAAAACACAAACTCTTTTGAATCTTGATTTCACTACTTTTCTTTCCATGTGATCCCTTCTTATTTCTATCTCTAACAATGCGAATGTATAGCTTCTCAATCTCAGTGACCCTTTTATACACAAGTACAAATTAATGGGAACTGATGATATTATATATATATATATATATACTAAAATTTTAAAAAAGTATTTTAAATGAAAAAGCCCAAAGAGGTTGAGAGCGAGACAAGAAAGACGAAGGCTCTTTTTCAAGCTTGAAAAATCGTTTTTGTGTTTTTAATTTTTATTGAATTTTGGAAATAAATAAATAGATATTTTTTTTAAAATAATTTAAAAAAAAATTAAAAATTAATTAATTAAATTAAAAAAAATTTAAAACATTTTTTTACAACACTCAATCCTAAATAATCCCAATTACCTCGAAAGAGTTAGAAGACATACAGGAACGGTGAAGGGTCAGTACTGTGTACAATCCACCCATGACTTACCCGTGGCAGCATATGATGCAAGAGTGATCAAGTTTTCATGTTCTTGTTTGTAGCATTGGCATTATCCGGTTGTAATCTATTGTTAACTATTTAAAAAGTAAATTTTTAATTTTTTTTATTTAATACACTGATTTTTTAAATTTTTTATAAATTGTTTTTTTAAATTTAATTTTAGAAAAAAAATAATTTTTAAAACTCAAAAAAAAAATTTTCTGAAAAATATTTTTCAGAAACTCAATGTTAAATATGATCTAAATAACAGTTTTGTGTAAGGTATTGAAATCGATATCGGATTAAATCGAATTGAATCAGACTGTATCGTCTATCGATATCATAAATTTTAAAAAATATTTAATAAAATTATTTAATCAACAAAAAAATATACAATAAAAATTAATTAATACATAGTATATAAAGTTAATAAATATTTATATAAATATTATTTTTATAAATATAATTATAAAATATTATTTACATTAGAAAATATTTTATAAACAACTTCATTATAAATATTATTAATATAATAAATTACATAAAAATTTTCTAATGTAGACATAATAAACAATATTAAATAAAAAACTTCATTATAAAATAATATTTTGATTTTTTATAATAAAATATGTTTTATTAAATATGAATTAAATAGTCATCTGACTAATAAGTTTGAGACGGAAAAAATTTATCTCTAAAATTAAATAATACTGAATAAAATTAAAAATTATAATTATAAAATTACATATAATACAGAATTATATAATCACTATTAAAATAAATATTGTAGAGAATTGTGGTATTTTTTTCAGCTAAAAAAAAATATAAAACAGTAAATTTATTCCATCCAATGTATTAACTACATAACTTTTAAATATTAATTTAACTTTATATAAATATTTTAAATTAACAACTATTTAATTTGAAATAGTTGAAGTTAATATATTCATAAAATTTATGTAATATTTAAAAAATTAAATTTTTTTTGAGCGTTGTATAATATTTATTATTTGTAACGGACGATATTATATTATTATTATTATTATTTTTATTAATAAAAATATATCGATTATATAATATATCGGGATCTAAAAAAAATAAAAATATTAAGTAAGTTATTGGAGAATATTTAAAAATGTGATCTTCTCTCTCTATCTGCAGAATTTTAATGCAAGGCAATCATAACTTGGTGGCTACAACACGTGCAGAACCTCTCTGCATCAAATCATGATTACTACTCATAAATAAATATATAATTGAAAAGAAAAAACATTTTCATGCTGGATAAAATCAGCTACACTACATACATACATACACAAGTTAAGCAGATGGAAGATTTTCAAGACCACGATAGAGTAATGGAATGGAAGATTTTCAAGACCACGATAGAGTAATGGAAGATTTTCAAGACCATGATAGAGTAATGGAAGATTTTCAAGACCATGATAGAGTATGGAGATCGTTATATCTGTTTGATGTAATCATGTTCCAATCCAGCAATCCTGCTTCTTTACTTAATATTACAAACAGAAAAAAAAAAAAAAAAAAAGGGAAAAGCTTGCAACCGGGAGTGGGAGCCTTTTATCACATTGGAGTGAATTTTTACAACTATTTTCCAATTATATAAATGATAACAGTTTAATACTTTAAAAATTATTTGTAACACAAAAATATTATAATCATATAAATTATAACAATTCAATATCTTAAAAATTATTTATAATATAAAAGTATCTCAATTTTTATTTTGTAACTAAATAGCATTTCTATTTTCAGCTATTAGGACTCGTTAAGTATTGTGTTTTAAAAAAGATTTTTCGGAAAAAAAATTTTATATTTTTAATTTTTTTAAGTTTAGAAAACTATTTTTGGTAGATAAATATAAATAAATATTTTTTCTAAAAGCATATTCGAAAAAAAACAATTCATAAAATATTAAAAAAATTAGTCAATTAAATCAGAAATTTCAAAATCTATTTTTGTAATATTTAACAACACTAATACTCCCTTAATCTCTTTAAAAAAAGTATGATATGAAATATCCAGATAAATTTTAAAAAAAATAAAATTAGTTGTTATAACCAGTTAGTAAAATTGAAATTTATCTGACGTGGATATTATAACTAATTTTATTTTTATTAAAATTTATTTGATGTGGATATTTTATATCACACTTATGTTAGGGAGACTAACATTTAAAAACGGAAGTACTGTTTAGTTAAAAAATAAAAATTGAGATATTTTTATATTACAAAATAAAAATTGAGATATCGAATTGTTACGATTTACATAATTTAAATATTTTTATATTATAAATAATTTTTAAAATATTGAATTATTACGAATTATATAATCGAATTGAACAACCGTCGCTAAAATTCACTTTACCAATTCTCTGTCAAGTAAAAAGCTTTATACGAAAGAGTTCATCACCACCCAAAACATGTAGAAATTTTTTACAAATCTGCTCGAGCCTGAGTTAGAGAAACATAATTTTTTCATCAGAATTATTAGATGGATAGCATCAATTGTTGTCCGAAATAATTAACAGTCTTCGTTTGGGACACAAAATCAAGGAAAAAGAAAAGCAGGGGAGCACGGGGAGGGGGTAGGTTACTTGTGAATAATGAGAGAATGGGAAATGACAGTGAAGTGTAGAGGGAGGAGTAGTGAAATGACAGAGCAGACAGAAAGAGTGGTTAATGCATTCCCATTAACATCCGCCCCATTCGTAAAAGAATTTGAGATATGGAGATTTGCGGGGTCTGCTTTCCACAGACACCAGACAGGCGCAATCATTATCCACCGCCGTCTTCCTTTATTTCTGCTTCCCCATTTTTCCCTCCTATTTAATTCTGTGGCTCCAACTATAATTGAATCCAACATTATACTTTATAATGCCAATCTAAATTAAATATTATTTATTTTTTTATAATACAAATGAAATAATATGTATAATTTTCATAGCATGTGTTCTTTATTCATATTATAAATTATATGTAATTTGTTTTAGTAATAAATAATTTCGTTTTGCCTTGATTCTTCTGTTGAATTATAGATCAGTCATCATTAAGATATGAACCAAAAAAATCTATTGCCTTTATGATAAAACTCAAGTCAAATCAGTTTTTGTATTAAAATCGATATTTTATCTCCATTTGTATTTGTCATATGATTACTACTTTACTAGTGTAGTGTGATTATCTGTATTTAAATAAAATATAATTTGATTTATACAAAGGATTGTGCATGTGAATATTTTACTATCTTATTTAGACCGTATCCAATCCATCACTAAAATGATATGAAATATAGAAAAAATAAAAATAATAATGATAAATGAAATTCTAATTGAGCATTAAAATGACGGAAATATTAGAGTTATCAACAGTAGAATGTTAGATTTGGCATGACATTGTAGTCACACCGTTACAGTTATTTCTTAAAAAATTGTGAAATTATAGAAGAGACCTCATATTTTATGTATATTTTATTTTTTGAGAAGAAGATAAGAAAAGAAGGTGAAGGGAAAAAAAAAAGAAAGAAAAGAAGAAGATGATGGGAAAAATGTGGGAATGTGGAAAAAGATGAGGCACACATGTAAAGAGATTAGTGAGAAATATAAAAATAATTAAATTAATTACATGCCAAACAAATAAATATAAATTTTGATTTATTCAATTAATATTTAATTAAAAATTGCTTAATTTTTAATCAATAGATTTAGATTCAATTAATATTATTATATATTTAAGTTGTATTTTTTATGTAATTAATATAATTAATATCATAATTAATAAACTACATAAAAACTAATTAATAAATTTAATTATGCTTATCAATTTATCATAAATCCGATCTCGAATATAGTGTAATTTTCAATGTAATTTTGTATTATTATTATCTAATGTAATTTTATTTATGTTTGAAGAAAAAGTGTGCTTTAATTGAAATTTAAATAATTATTAAATGAAAATGATATTAAAATTAATTTTTATTTTTAAATATTAATAAATAAAAATAAATAGTTATTAGATGAATATGTTAAAAAGAAAAAATTAGGATTCATTTTGTAAATTAGTTAAATTGAATCAAAATCATAAAAAAAATAAAATAATATATAAATAAATATAAATATAAAATATTTTTTTAGAGTAAAAAATAGCATTATAAATTCAAAATAAATTTACTTTAGTTATACTATTTTAATGTAAAAATTATATTATTTTGGTGTTATATATTAAAGATGACCTTATATTGGAATAAAAAAAAAGTTAAATTTATTCTCTTCTAGATAGATAGGATTCGAGATTTTTTTCACTGAAATAATCAACAGTTGCAGTCCAAAATTTTAATTAAATAATATATAAAGAGAATTTAATTCAGAATTGATAATTGCCCCAAAAATTACAAAAAAAAAAAAAATCAGAATGTAAATTCTCTTCCATCTTTCATCTCTGTTTGTATTTTTAATTTTTTTTAAATTCAAAAATTATTTTTAAATAAAAATACATAAATAAATATTTTAAAAAATATTAATTTATAAAAAATTAAAAAAATATCAAATAATTCAAAATTTTATTTTTAAACAGTTAGTAGCAATACCAAAAACTCCATGTATAGTGGAGTGGTCAAAACATACTCCTTTGATGGGATATTTACCAGTATGTCTACCTTAGCCTAAATTAATTAATTAATTAATAATAATAAAGCTAGTGATTAATCAGTAATTTAGTACCTAATCTTAGCTCTACTGGTTCTATCACTTTCTATCAAAATTATCTTTCCAAATTCTCGAACAAAAAAAAAATATATATCTTTCCAAATCATCTCAATAAATGCATGTTTTGATTCTTATGTTACCCTCTCCCGCACTTTAGATTCCATTTTTAAACTTTTAGAATTACTTAATTTATTTTTTCACTCTATTTTTATTTATTAAAATTATATTTTTTTTATTCCGAAAGAAATTACAATTAAAGTTCATAAATTAAAAGTATTTAAATATTTTTAATATATTATAATATTAAAATAAAATATTTAAAATGCAACGAAAAAAATATAATTTTTTGAAAAAATTATTATTTGTTTCATATAATTTGATATAATACACTAATACCCCTTAAAATTTAAAAAATATATGATTTATCCTATGCAGTTTAATATGATATACTAGTACTCTATGAGATTTGAAAATTATACTATTTATCCCATAAAGTTTTGACATATTGTATTAATACCTCTATGTAAATTTGATTTATTAGACTAATATTCCAAATAAAAAAGAATATTTTTTTTACTAATATATTATATTATTTTTCAAACCTCATGGAGTATTAGTATATTATATCAAATTATATAGAGCAAATCGTATATTTTTCAAATCTTATAGAGATACTAGTGTATTATATCAAACTATATCAAGTAAATTTTTCTTTTTTTTATTATATTTCGTTTATAAATTTATTAGTTTTTAGTGAATTCTTAAATCATTATGTAATAATTAATTTTGGAGATAAGTGAGCTTTTCCCTAAATAGGCCTTTATGAGGATTGTTATTTTATGTAACTAGGTATATACAGTAATATGGATTTGGATTCGTGTTTTCTAAAACATATTATAGCAATTTTATAAATATGAAAATTTATTATTATTTATAATTACATTTATTTAAAATATATTTTATGTTTATTATTATTTGACTATATATTCATTATTATTTTATTATATATTTATATTATTTATATACTGATTCATTATTATTTATAATTACATTTATTTAGAATATATTTTATTATTATTTGACTGTATATTTTTTATTATTTAACTGTATATTCATTATTATTTGCATACATAATAATTATTATTTAAATTAGTTTATTTAGAATATACTTTATGTTTCATTATTATTTGACTACATATTCATTATTATCTGGATGTAAATTCATTATTATTTTTAATCAGGTTCATTAAAAATATATTTTATTTTCATTATTATTTACATATAGATTCATTAAAAAAATCTATAAAAAAAAACTTCAAAATCACATAAAAAACTAGAAAAAACTGATTACAAATAATAATGAATCTGCATATAAATAATAACAAACATAGTGATAGAAAATCAATTTAGCCAAAATAAATCTTAGGATCTAATACATGAAAGTTAGAGTATAAAACAAGTTTAATTGAAATAGAAGACGTATAAAAGAACTTAATTTCCCTGAATTCATCGTAGCAGGCACGATCTGAATGAATCTGCATTAAGAACTTATCTCGTCTCCTGACTCAGAATGATGAAATTATAAAACTTTATATTTTTCCTTTATCCCTATCCAATTTTATATAGGGGTTAAGAGTCAGTAATAAGAAAAATTTAGTCCATATAATATAATCATAATTAGATATTAAATATATCTAACATTCTCTTATTTAGGCTAATTAATTGAAAATCTATTACAACAAATTTTTGATTTTCACTTGATTCAATAAAATCATTGGCAAAACATCATGGCGGAAACTATATTATTCAAGAATATGACACTTTTCATTGTCACATTTACCAATAATCCTATCAATCATGAGCATAGTGTGGTAATGTGGCAAAATTAGTCAACACTCACTTTATGATCAAACTTTATATGTTGATTTTCTCGTCAGTTGGTGATTTTTTATCTAAATGCAACACATGTACATATAAGAAATCGTTTATGACTTCAAATAAAGTCTGTGTATGTCTCAAAAACTTTATGTCGTATGATTATTTATGTGTCTCAAGGCATACAACCAAGGCTGTAAACTTTAATGTCCCAAGTTTTTGCTTAAGACAACACTAATATTAAGACTTTAATTAATCAGATCTGATATAAAATTACATTATATTTTTCCATGAAAATACAATATCAAATATATTCCAATGAAAATATACCATCAAATATTTTCCAATGAAAATATATACATAATTGTATTGATGATCATCAATTTAACAAAGTACATTATACCAATGTATAAAGTACAAACCAAAATATATAGAGCAATAAGAAAGCCTCCCACTAATCTAAGGTATCAAAGGTCAACTTTAGACTCATACTAATTACATGTCTCTGAAAAATATTGAGTTGAATATCCTTGGTAAATGGTTCAGCTATTATATTATCTGTACCGATATGTTTTATTTCAACGTCACCCTTCTTCACTAGCTCTTTTAATGTCAAATATTTGACTTCCATATGCTTAGACTCAGTGATCTTATTGTTGTTTTCTCAAACAACATAGTCGACAAATTATCACAATACAACTTTATGGGTCTGTCTATGGAATCAATAATTGACATTTCTATAATGAGATTTCGTAGTCAAACAGCTTGTATAGTTATACTATAATATGCTACGAACTCAGTTTGCATAATAGAAGACGAGATTAAGGACCGTTTAATACTTTTCCAAAATATAGTCCCACCAACTAACATAAAAATGTAACCTGACATGGATTTTCTGTCATCATAATAGCCAGCAAAATCTGAGTCAATATAACCAACTAACTCAAGATTTTCAACATTTCTGTATGTCAAGATGTAATCTTTGGTCCCTTTAAGATATCTTAAAACTCTTTTAGCAAGCTGTCCAATGGTCCATTCCAAGATCCAATTGATATCTACCCAGAATACTAACTGCAAATGCAATGTTTGGTCTAGTGCACACTTAAGTATACATCATGCTTCCTACTGTATTAGCATATGACATTGCTTTCATTGAATCTCTTTCAACTCATTATTGGGAGATTGTGTCAGGCTCAATTTATCACCTTTAGCAATTGGCATATCCAAAGACTTACAATCCAGCATACTGAATCTTTTCAATATTCGGTCAATGTATGTTTTCTGAGAAAGACCTAAAAAGTTTTGAGATCTATCCCTATGAATTTCAATTCCAAGGAAAAATGATGCTTCTCTAAGATTTTTCATATCAAAATATTTAGATAACTGTTTTAGCTCATGCAATGTTCCTAAATCATTGCTTGCAAGCAGTATATCATCAACATATAATATTAGAAAGATATACCTACTCCTATTGATCTTGAGATATATACATCTATTAATCTTACTCGCGACAAATCCCGAAGAGGTGATCACATCATCAAATTTTAGATACCATTGTCGTAAGGCTTGTTTTAGACCATAAATAGACTTTTGAAGTCTACATACTAGACGGTCCTTACCATTTACTTAAAAACCTTCAGGCTGTTCCATATAGACCTCTTCATTCAGTTCTCCATTCATGAATGCAATTTTAATATTCATCTGATGTAGCTCTAGATCAAAATGAGCTATTAGTGCCATGATTACTCTAAATGTATCCTTCGAGGATACAGGAGAAAAAGTTTCATTATAATCAATTCCTTTTCTATGAGTAAATTCCTTGGCAACTAATCTAGGTTTAAACCTCTCTATATTCCCTTTAGAGTCTTTCTTGGTCTTATAGACCCATTTACAACCGATAGGTCTACAACCTTCAGGTAATTCAATAAGCTCCCATACTCCATTACAATCCATAGATTGCATTTCCTCTCTCATTGCATCCCACTACAGATCAAATTAGGAACTAGAAACAGCTTCTTTAATAGATGTAAGATCAGTAATATAACTAATGTCATAATCACTCTCAACTATATAGACCACATAATCAGAAGAAATAGCAGGTTTCCTTTCCCTGGTTGACCTCCTAAGAGGAACCAGTGCAACAGCTTCCTATGATGATGAAGTCTCATTTAAATGTATAGGTTCCTTTTGAATTGGATTAATCACAGGTGTAGGATCCAACATTGCAGGTTGCTTAGGTACAATAATATGTATAAGCTTAGTCTGCTTTTCCTATCTCATGATCTTATAGTGATCACCCTCATCAGCTACATCAAATTCTAAAAATTTAGCTGTCTGTGATACTACAATTCTAGAACTCCCTTCTCTACAATAAAATTTGTAGCCCTTAAAATGATCTAGATACCTTATAAAATAGTAATGAGTAGATGTAGAATGCAATTTACCTTCAACAGGATTGTAAAAGAGTATCTCTAAAGGACAACCCTAAACTCGAAAATTATTCAAACTAGGTTTCCTTCGAGTCTACAACTCAAACAATGTTTTAGCCACAGATTTGCTGGGGACTCTATTGAGGATATATAATGTCGTTCTTATAGCCTCACCCCACAAAAAAGTCTAGGAGATTTAACCTTGACATCATGCTCATTGTTATTTCATTTAAGCTGTATATGATTCTACAATTTTAAAACCCTCTTCTCTACAATAAAATTTGTAGCCCTTAAAATGATCTAGATACCCTATAAAATAGCAATGAGTAGATCTAGAGTGCAATTTACTCTCAATAGGATTATAAAAGAGTATCTCTGATGGACAATCCCAAACTCGAAAATGATTCAAGCTAAGTTTCCTTATAGTCCACAACTCAAATGATATTTTAGCCACAGACTTGCTGGGGACTCTATTGAGGATATATAATTCCATTCTTATAGCCTTACCCCACAAAAACTCTGGAAGATTTGACCTTGACATCATACTCCTTGTCATTTCATTTAAGGTGCGATTTCGCCTTTCAGCCATACCATTCTGTTTTGGACTTTCCAGCATAGTAAACTGAGCTACTATTCCACAGTCCTCCAAGTATTTGGTAAAAGGACCTTTTACCTGTCTTGTAACACTGTATTTGCCATAATACTCTCCATCTCGATCAGATCTAACAATCTTGATAACTTTTTCTAGCTGTTTCTCGACTTCAGTCTTAAAAATCTTGAATTTATCAAGAGATTCAGACTTTTCTTTAATCAAGTGTAGATATCCATATCGGAAAAAAAATCATCAATGAATGCTATGAAATACTTGTTATTGCATATTGTGGGTGAATAAGATCTGCATATATTCGTATATATTATCTCTAAGAGATCTGAACTCCGAATTGATCCTTTTTTCTTAATCTTGGTCAGTTTGCCCCTACAACAGTCGATATATGTTTCTAGGCCACTAAAGTCAAAGGCAGGCAGGATATTTTCCTTGACTAGCCTTTCTACCCTTTCCCTAGAAATGTGGCCAAGCATTTTATGCCACAGCATGGAAGACTTATCCTTTATTATGAGTCTTTTGGCAACATATTCAACAAGACAAGATGTGGAATAAATCTCATTTGAACTCAAACATATTTGATACAGACCATATGATAAAAAGCAACGGCCAACTACTTTTAAATCAAAAGTTATATTTACAACTGCATTTTTCAATATAAAAGCATAGCCTATTTTGTCTAATTCAGATGCTCATATCAAGTTCAATTCTGCCTAAATGACAGTATGTACAAAATATTTTTCAAAAAGAATTCAAAATCAGTGTCTAGATTTAAACAGACACTGCCAATAAAAAGAACTTCCACTGTGTCATTGTTGCCAACTATTAGCACTGACTTTTCTTTATTTGGTTTCCTCTTGTTTATGAATTCCTGCAATGTGAATATAATATGTTTACTCGCTCCACTATCAATCTACTAAGAACTGGATGTGACATCAACCAAATTGGATTCACAAATAATAAGATCAAAAAAGTTACCTGTAAGCTCACGCTTTTCTAACCAGGTTTTGTATTTTAGACAATCCTGCTTTTTGTGACTTTTTTTTTTAATAAAAGAAACTTTTAAGTTCCATTTTCATAAAAACTTTATCAACACCTACATCACCAGATCATACAAACTCTTTATCAAAACAAGGAGCATTAACTTTAGCTTTCTTATATTTTCTTTTGCATTTCCATTGAGGACCTGATACAAGAAGCGCAGTACTAACCTGACCCGCCTTTAGCTAATCTTCCTCAGCTACACATATGACAATGAAAACATTAATTATCCATGGATATTTCCTTGAGTTGTATGCAGTAATAAGCGTCCCAAACTCTAGTGGTAGAGTATTAAGAGCTTAATACACGATACAAGCATCGAGAATTATGCCCAGGTTCTGTAGCTTATTTTGTTTGTGAACCATGGTGAGAATTTATTTCCTGATACTTCCTACTCCATTATACTTCTTGGAGTATAGCTGCTTCAAAAAGGTACCAATCTCAGTATTAATGGATACCTGATAATGTTGAAAAACTATAGTAAGAAACTCTTTTGCTATATGAGTTTCTAGCAAACCGTTCAATATGTGCTCCGGAATTAACCTTTTTATGGTCAAATAACACATGCGATTCATTTTGTACCATGTTGAATGCAGCTCTTTATCAACCACTGAACTCTCAGCAGTCAGGTCAACTAGCTTATGAGTTGTTATGACAATATCAATATCTACCAACTCCATAGCTAGTTTCACGTCTCGCTTCCACGTTTTATAATTAGAGTCAGTCAGCATTTCAATAGTCACTGTATTATTGTTAACTGAGAAGGTGATTGAAAAAATTAATAATATAATACTTTAGTACAAGACAATAATAAAACTCTAAGCCATAGAAGAGTATTAATCCAAAAATTTCAGCACATCATTATATAAATACCTTTGGGCAGAATATATAACATGCAATAAAAAATTCTTAATGTAAGCATGATCTGAGAATTTACTAAATACTTGCAAATTTACCATCTTTGGGTGTATAAACCACTTGTACCAGCTCATTTCCAATTATATGTCTTATAATTCACATCTCCAAATTTTATTTACAATAAATACCTTTGGGTTGAATTATTATAAATTAAATCCGAGACATCCCTAAAACGTATAAAACCGAATATTTCTTAAAATATCAACTAAAAAGCCGCTTTTTCGACAACATTTCAACTTATTTTAAAAGAAATTCTTATACCGGGATACACTTTATTTATTGCTTTAAAATAACTTAATAACACAATTTTCATTCCTTATGGATGTGGGACTAAGTGTCCTGAAATATTATATTCACAACAATTTAATCAGTTATATCGTTAATTTTTATTGAAAAAAATTAATTTCCAGATATAACAATTTTATGCTCATTTATAAAAAATATTATGAGATAAAATATTTTATCTCTTAAAATGTCACATTTTTTTCTCAAACATGGCTTTTAAAAATTAATTTAGAATTTTTAAATTAATTCAGGTCAAAACCGGAAGAAAAAATGCCTCCATGAGTGAAAAATAATCATATAGGAACTTAATTGAAAAATTCAAAAACTTTAGGGGCAAAAATGGAAAGAACCAAAAAGTGGGGTGCAGCTCTGTTTTTTGCAATTTTTCAATAAAATTTTCATGAAATTAATCGTGAAATCCCATTTTCACTCCAAATTCAATTAAACTCAAAATTTTCTCCTCAGCTCAATGAGAAAAATATGAAAATGGCTCTAAAAACATGTATTTTGGCTCTAATATCACTTGATAAAAAATCAATTTAGCCAAAATCAATCACATGATCTAATGCATGAAATTTAGAACACAAAACAAGTTTAATTGATATAGAGGACATAGAAAAGAATCAGATTTCCCTGAATCTATCGTAGTAGGAACGATCTGAATGAGTTTGTACCAAAAACTTCTCTCGTTTCCTGACTCAAAATGATGAAATTCTAAAACCTTATTTTTTTCATTTCCCTATTCAATTTATATAGAGGTAGAGAGTCAGTAACAAAAGAGATTTAGCCTACATAATATAATAATTATGTGCCGTTTAACACACTCATATTATTATCTAGCCTACATTAATCATCCATACAGTTTAAATAAAAAATTGATCAAATTCTTAAGACCATTTATTTTATAATATATTTTTATTTTTCAATTAATAAGCTCACCACCATAATTAAATATTAAATATATCTAACACAGTCCATATAGCTACATGCATATGAGTCCATGGAATAATGAGGAAAATACACTTGATACTCTTTTTTAGGAAAAAGCTTTTTAACTCTTGTTTTCTAATTTAGATTTTTCAACTCTCTTCTTGAATATAAAGACATTTTTACTATCTTTTTCAATAAATGACCGTTTTTTTATTTACATAAATCTATTCATTTAAATTCTATTTTTTCTCCTAATTTTTAAGATTTTTTTTATTCTCCTGCCATTTGATATATATAAAAAAAATCTAACAATAATATTATTATTCTGAGAATGGAGTAAGATATAATCAAAGATGCATACTGCTAATGGTATATATATATTACTCAAATTATCAAATGTGCACAAAAAAATATGTGACAAGTATATAATATCTATATACTTAGATATATGTTTTATGTATTTATATTACTCAAATTGTTAAATGTGCATTAAAAAAAAATGTAAATAATATATTAATTATATATGCAACATATATTTTACATATATTTGTATTACTCATAATTATTAAATACATATAAAAATATATGACAAATATATAATATTTATATACTTGATATATGTTTTATGTATTTGTACTATATAATTTTTAATCAACGATTTTATTTCTATTCATATAAATTTGTGTTTTATCTTGCAAAAGCAATTTCAAAATAATTGCATCTTCTCCAATATTATATTCAGACCCACAATACAAAAAGTCATAGCATGAAAATTATATTATCATTTAATAATTTAAAATAAAATATCTGGATTCATTTGTTATTAAATTTAAAAAAATTAAAAATAGAAAAAAAAAAAAAGAAGGAACATGCAGTAATAGTTTTGAAAGTGAAAAAGATAAAGTAAAAAGAAAAGTATATGATTCACCAAAACAAAATAAAATAAAATAAAAAAGGAAAGTATAATAGTTGATCCTATTTATCGGTTACTATTCTATTGGACAGTGTGGAACGGTTTAAGCTAAACTGTAAACTGTTTTCACAGAAAAATTCGTTTTGGAAGAAATTATTAGTGAATGGAGCTATTGTGTCCATTTCCCCTGGGCCCGAAATCAACGAGTTGATCACTTTATTCATTGGACATTACTTCATCAAAGCATTGGACGAGAAATTTCTAATTGAACCCAACAGCCAATGTTCCTAATCAATTAAATAAGCATAAACATGATTACGTTGATTCTGGGCATGTTTTAGGTACTGATTGCATTGCCATTAATTAATGGAGACAATAGGAATCTTAACAGCTTTGAGATTGATTCATTAAAATACTTGAAGAGCAAAACAGGAAAATGCTTCATTTTTCATTACTGGATGTACTGTTACAAGTCTATATATTAGAGCTAGCTGAAAATGTTGAGAAGGGAAACTCTAGTTTTGTCATCAATCTCCTGAAAAGGGTATGAGCTGCCTCTTCAAGATGTTGAATGGCTAATTCCAAATCCTTGAGATGGTTTTGTACAGTATCCGTAGCTATGATATAATCCATATTATTATCTCCAGAAGATTTGGATCCCACCACTAAAGATTCCAATGCAGAGTCTGCAACTGCGAATTCATTGGCATGGCTTAATTCTTCATTGATGTTTTGGTCGCATGCTATTCTCCTGCGGAGCAATAATCTTGGAAAGCACACACCATTTATTTGGCTTTGATTCTGAATTAGTCCCTGATACAAATGACATAAACGACTTCAACACCGCAAGAGTGACTGCTTCCACTTCTTTCAAAATCCCCACTTCTTCTTCTCTTTGTGTGTGTGTACATATATATATATATATATATATATATACTGAGAAGATGAGACAATGCAAGAGGAATCTCACCCTCTTGAGATTTGCACGAGTAATTGTATGGATTTGGATCCGCCAGTATCTCACCATTGTTCACAAACAATATCTGCTGCCTATCATCTCTCCCAACTCATCACTAAATTATACGTTTATAAGCCAAATAAAAAATTGTAGTGCATGGTTGGTATTTGACAAATATTATTTTGCAGATATGTTATGTTTATAGCAACATAATCTCATACAATTGAATTGAGTTGAAATATATAACTGAAATCAAGTCCAAAGAAATTTTTAGATAGACTTAATCTACTACACTTCATCCATAGACTAATATAATATCTTGTCATACATTCAATTGTTTTATTCATATATATTGATTAATGTGAATACGATAATTAATGAATTTGCATAAAAATTACTGTCTGATTTATATTAATGAATCTGCATATAAATTATTATGTAATCTATATTAGTTTATAAATAATGTGGTAAACTGAGTCTATCTAAAAATGTAATATTTCTTGACGTCCTCTTTTTTCAAACAACACAAGATATTATACTTAGTCTATCAAGAATTTCTGATAAAATGTTTAGCCTCTAGCTCATGTGCTTGTCAGGAAATAAATCCTGATGTGAATTAAATATGAGATGGACACTTGATCATTATATTACTAGCAGAATAGCTATGTCTTTGTCTCCTTTAAACTGCCAACTCTAGCTTGGTCCTACTACAAGAAAATTACAGATTAGCGACCGATTGAATCTGTCGGTAATGGTGAAAATTCCATTGCTAAACTAAATTAGCACGGATTTGCAAACGGAAAGATTAACATGAATAGCCTATATTCACATGTGCATGCAGGCAATATTTTATATGCAACCATGTGGTTTGAAGTGATTAAAACATATAGATGCACACGAGTGTCTTGCTTATGAAATTAATTAATTACATAAGAAAGTTTACTTCTGAAATTTTGAATTAACTTACCATGCATGTGTGTCCATGTGCATATTGTTAATCATTTGGAATTAAATTCTAAAGGTTAATGATGCCCAATTATTGCATGAAAGTAATAGACAAAGCAGTGTTGTCCAATATTAGTGATGAGTTGGAGAGAAGGTAGCCAACGGACATTGCGTAGACAAAGGTGAGATACTGGTGGATCCAAATCCCACACAAGCTGATCAACCCTCAAGAGGAATCTATTCCTCTTGTCTCCTCTTACTTCTGTCAATTAATTGGTGTGTGTGTGTGTTGTGTATAAAGAGCACAGATGGCGATGAAAGCCAATTGTCTTCAATCTTTGATTAACAAGAAAAAGGAAAAATGGCTTCAACATTGTTCCATATTCGATCTGAGAGTTTGCCATCAAAACCTCACCCTCTTATCTCAGAGTTAGATGAGCATATCTGCAGATTAAGAGACTGTCAATCTGCTGCTGCTGCTTCAACTTCATCAACATCAATAGTCCATCGACTAAGCGGGCTTCAAGATTTGCAGGAATCCGTGGATAAGTTGCTTCTTCTGCCCCAAACTCAACAGCTATTATCGCAGGAGCAAAACAAGAAATGGGTTGAGGAGCTATTAGACGGATCTCTTGGGATTCTGGATTTGTGTAATGCTGCCAAGGATGCATTGTTGCAGACTAAAGAATACACTCTTGAGATTGAGTCAACTCTCCGAAGAAGACAATTAGCGCCCATCGACTATGAGGTTCGCAAATATCTCACCTCCAGAAAGATGGCCAAGAAGGCAATCCAGAAAGCCTTCAACAAATTGAAAACTGCTTCAGATAAAAAATTTTCCATTGACATTCAAAGCAGTAATTGTGAGATTTCAAGCTTAGTGGGGATTTTGAAAGAGGTGGAAGCAGTCACTCTTGCGGTGTTGAAATCGTTTATGTCATTTGTGTCGGGGACTAATTCAGAATCAAAGCCGAATAAATGGTCACTGGTTTCCAAGATTATGCTCCGCAAAAGAATAGCATGCGACCAAAACATCAATGAAGAATTAAGCCATGCCAATGAATTCGAAGTGGCAGACTCTGCATTGCAATCTCTGGTGGTGGGATCCAAATCTTCTGCAGATAATAATATGAATAATATCATAGTTATGGATACTGTACAAAACCATCTCAAGGATTTGGCATTAGCCATTCAACATCTTGAAGAGGCAGCTCATACCCTCTTCAGGAGATTGATCAAAACTAGAGTTTCCCTTCTCAACATTTTCAACTAGCTCCAATAATAGACTTGTAACTGTACATCCATTAATGAAAAATGAAGCATTTTTCTGTCAAAATTTTCAGCAAATTTTCCCTTCAACTGCTTATGATATTTTGTTTAAAAGAAATTGAAGTAATTTTCATCCTCAGTTTTTAGAGTTGACTGAGTTTCTTAATGCATTGTTATGGTCAGAATCGTCATTTTTAAGGCAAAGGATAAGAAAAAGAAAAAATTTACTTATTACCTTGTAGAGTTAAGATAGGATGGTAAGGTTTCCTTCTCAAATTCTCCATTAATAAGAAATTTCAAGTTTGAGTTTATATAATCTATTTTAGAAAAAAAAATAATAATAAAATTATATTATTATAACTTTTTAATATTTTAATTTATAAATATTTGAAACTATTATTTGGAGGGAGGAAGAAACAACTCTATATAGTATTGACAGAATCAATTTCAAAGCTGTTAAGATTCCTATTGTCTCAATTTATTGATTATGATGCAATTATATAGTATTTAAAATGACGTTTAGTGAGATATACAGTGCAGGTAGCACATGAAGGTTTAGATTATATATCTAAAATCTTAATTAATGTGTTTAATTCAATTTAACAATGAAAATAAACCTGGCTGTCCCTTTAGCTTCGTACAAATTAATCATCCTGCATTAATTGAATTTCTGGGGCTGCCAAATCGGATCTTGCCTTCAACTTCCACCATTACCCTATCTATATTATCTAATGGTTTTGCCAAGTACATGGATTTTGCCTTCCAATGCTCAACATTCATGTCAATAATACACATCTAAATTGTGTTGGAAAAATTGTGATTATAAGTCATTTTAAGAGAATTATTCAGATGGGTCCCACAACTCAGTTTTGGGAAAAAGACCTGGATATATATTTTTTGACATGAGAACTATATATTAATGTATTCATATGCTCAAAATGGAAAATGTGTAAATAAAAATTGAAGCTCAAAGTAAGCTCCTTGATAAGGAGATTTAAAGGTGAAAAGTGAGTGGGAGTTTGTCTCACATCACTAAGAATTGAAGTTAGACTTGTATTTATATATAAAGATGCATTCTTACATGGGTAAGAAAAGTAGAATGGAAAGCTCTTTCTCGCGCGCTCAGGCGCATAGGAGGTGCAAATTCATAGGCCAATGCGTGGGTGCGCGACCTGCGTACACGAGTGTTTGTAGCAAAGCAAAGTTCGCTGTAAGTAGGTGTTGTGTGTTCAACAACTACTTGGAATCTGTTGTATCCTGGGAGACAAAAGCCGGTTATCCTAAACTCTCGTGTAGGAGACGGATTTGTCTTAAGGAAACTGTGTACTACACAGGCCTCAGATTGGTTTTCCATTTTCTACTATTTTGAATATTGAATTAACAATTCTCCTACTCTATTTTCTTGTATTTGATTATTAACAACAGAATCTTCCATGGCCTTATTATCTGTATAATAAAGTTATAGCAGTTACAATAAGACTAGAACAACATAAATACTTTCTCATCTAGAGAAAAATAAAATTGTGAGGATATCACATATTAGGCGAAGGAACTGCTCCCCTAACGTTCAATAACTTTAATGATTGATCACCTGATAAACAGCTCTTACAAGCAGATTTCATAGCCCTCGCTTTTACAGATAATTCAGCTGTCCCTTGGTTATTTTCTTCTTCTTGGGAGTTGCAACAACAGGTTCAACTTCTGCATTTTCAGCAACATCTTTGACAATGTTCTGCTTTCTTGACTTTTCCAAAGAGCGGTGCTGTACCTCTGTCTCGATTGGGGTCACAGACTGAGAAGAAGATCCCAATTTCTTCCGCACCATTTTCTTTTTGCGGTAATATGTGTATTTACCTAACCAAAGACAACAATGTTGAGTCCAAACTATTAAATTTCTTTGCTCTTCCCTAGCCTTGTCTGGTGAAATAAGAGTAGTGGCGCCTTGTTCTTTATTTGCATAAGATGTTCGTACATAACATATTACAGAAAAAGATCACTGAAAAGATTTGGATACTTGAAAAATCAAACAGCAAATAAGACAAAGAAAACCAAATTAAAAATACAAGAGATCAATTGTATAGAAACATGATTATAGCACATTGATATCAGGTTGAACGAGTCTTTTCGAAGTATAATGTGATCCAAAAAACTGAGTAAGAATAACATCATTATACATTGATTTGCACTCCCTAAGCGCATTATCATGCATCTTCTGCCTGCATAATGCCAAGGCAACATATTCTCTGATCTTAGAAGTGGATTCATCAGACCATGATGGCTGATATTTACATATGGGCGACGGGACAAGAGTTCTGGCAGTGTCTTCAAATCCAGGTAGTGGTGGCTCATCAGTGGTTGTCCACAATATCATCAACATTTACCAATGATTTTTCAAAAGCACTTCCCAGAAAATCGGAGAAATGATTCTCAGATGCAAATGAATCAAAGGAATTTCCAACTTGTAACAAACTTTGAGAATCATCGGACACCTCAATAGGCATTCTATTGGAGTCAATCATCACTTTGTCATGCAATCCTGAAGGACTGTCAATGTTCTGTTGCACAAAGGAGTTATAAGGACAATGAAGATAAAGCTTAAAACAATAGCACAAACTTGTTCTCCACACATTTGTTTAACCAGAAAAAAAAATTAGAAAAGAAAATAAAGGAGAGAGATTGCAAGCTCCTGACAGTTGCCTCACTCAATTTGTCAGCCACTGAGAATTTAGCTACTCTCTTGGCTTCCTCTTTAACAAGAACTTCAACATATTCATCCAAAGAAACCTTTGTGGACATATATATCTCATTTTCCAGACATTCTAAATTTCTAATATGCAATTCATGTCATTGTACACAAAGGCACAAATGAACATGTTTTAGGTGATTCTACATGCTTATATTTTCCGACTGCCAAAAGATCAAAACCAGAACGCCGATCAAAACTGCAATTAGAGGACTCCTGCCCATATAGCAAGTGTAAAACATCGATATATCACTTCAGATACTAGAACAAATATTAAGACAGCGGCCTTAGCAGAGGCGCTGAAAATAAAACAGGCAGACATCTAAATAATGATAACTACATACAAGTTCACAGGGTAATGTTTCAGTCTCCATGCTACAATCCTCGACACCAGTTGATATTATAATCCTTGGATGAGCAAACTAAAGTTTTCTTCTTTGCCAGGAAGTAGAATACTCTGCTATGGCATCATAAAAGATAGCATTCCACATGACTTCCATGCAATAATCAAAGAGAATTCTACAAACAACTGCATAAGAACCCCAGAAATTATCAATGCCTCCAAGAGATTTTGTGCTCCTGTGAAACTGCTCTGATATCTCATCAGCATGTGCCTGATCAGTGCTGTGCTTCCATATACAGCTTCAAACTCAGCAGCATGACTCCTCAGGCTAGTAACTCCAGAGTGTTAAAACAAAACATAATGAGATTATTAGGGCCATAGAATTACAGCTTAGACACAAATTCATGCATCGTACGACATTACCATTCTTGCATCCATGGAGCATGTCTTGGCAGGTTGATAATTGAGCTCAAGACTTCTGTGCACTTTCTTTTTACTAAAGAACTCTGATATGGCATTGCTGATAATCTCATCTAGTGCAACTCTACGAGCTACCTTCATAAATGCTGAATACAGCTGAGAAGAAACTTTTTCAGAAATATCAGATATGAAGCTGGGTAGTGAGCCAGTCTCAGCTTTGGAATCAGATAAAAGTATCGACTCAGGATTATCTCTCCTCATTGCCTTAATAAAAGATATCAACGGAAGGGGTCCAAACTTATTTTCAGTATGATATATCTGCCAAACGGAATATGGTGAAGCCAGAGTGAGAAACAGAAAAATAGCCGGGAGCACTAAATAGCTACCAAGTATATATATGTATATAGGAAGCACGGATACGGCAAATAGGTAAAGAGCATGTGTTGGAAACACCATGTGGTGTGTCGTTGATCGGACTGGAAGTCAAAGACTTTTGACACGGCTTGGATACAGCGAGGACACGATGGGACACGGCTGGGCATAATTTACAATTTTTTCTTCTGTTGGATATTTTTTTTCATGAATTATGGGCTACTAACTGAAGGCCCAATGAAGTCCAGCCTAATATCTTAAAAAAACCCTAACATTTTAGTTTTGTTTTCTTCTATGTTAGCCATTCATTCTCCTTCAAAAACAGTAAAACACGAAGGCAGCAGCAGAATCCCCTTAGTTGCCCGCCGATCCTCTGTCTACACCTGCCATTCGTGGGGGAAAAACGGCACCTTCTTCAACTACTGGGTAATGAGATTCGTGCCTCATCATGCAGAATAGTAGGCTCTATTTTTTGTTTGCTTTTATATTTATTTGTATTTGTATTTGTATTTTTATGTCATGATTTTTTGCTTCTTTGGAGGAAAGTTGCCTTCCTAATCTTCTGTAAAATACCCTTTTCATGTAACGATTATTTCCCACCAAGAGCTTAAAACTCAAAAGCAGTTATAATAAAATTCTTCTCTTTTTGTATAAAAATAAAATCTTTTATTGTTTTTAGATTACAAGGGAAATTTGGCATGCTCTGATGGCCGGGTTATACGTTGCAAAGGTATAATTATAAATCAAATTTTTTATCTTTCCAATTTCCATATCTTCAAAGCTATTATTTTCTCTGATTTAACTGTTGAATCTTGATAAGCTTTCGGGTTTGCTTATGTAGCGACAACTTTATTTATTTTATGTCACGATGGTTTGCAAATTTATCAATTTTAATTGAATTTTTTGCAGGTTTATTGAATTTGGTACAACTGAAATTTTATCAATTTTAATTGAATTTACTAATTCCTAGTTGTCATTTTGCCCAAATAGGTTCCTAATAGGTTGGTAATTGCTTTTTTTTATTTATTTATTTGTTTGCATATATATACATATAAATTGAATATTGAAAATGAGATTGATTTATGTTGTGTCCGTGGTTATTGTTGTGTAGTTAAAAGAGAATGCTAGTTTTTAGTTTACTATTACTATATTCAATCGTAATGATTACTTTGAATATTTATAAGAATAATTATTTTTTATTATTTTATTATACCGTATTTTTACTGTGTCCGTATCCTAATTTTTTAGAATTTGCAGTGTTCACATATCCTGCTGTATCGTATCCCTGTGTCCGTGCTTTTTAGTATATATATATATAAGAAAAGCAGTGGCACTGCTATATGGAAAATATCATAAGGGTGTGTTAGATTGGTGCCTCAAATGCTCTTTTTTGAAAAAATAAGTTATGATTCGATTTGAATAAGTTAGGATATGATTTAATTTAATATTATTTTATAGGAAGATTTGATTATGTTATGATTTGATTTATTAGCATATTTTTAGGAATCAAGTTGATTATGATTGTTAGAATTTTTTACTATAAATATGTAACATGCTATAAATGAAATTATGAAATAAGAGAAGTATGACAAATTTTTTGCTATAAGTTTCTTCCACTTCATTCTATATACCATAGTTTTCTCTTAAAAAAAATCAAAAAAATGGTATCAAAGCCATGTGTCTTATGGGTATGTAATAAAGAAAATATGAGAAGGATTGCAAATTAACAAACTTGGATCATTGGAAAAGATGATATGCAAAAATCAACAACATAAAGTCAAAAGAACATGGGAGATGTCTACTGAAATAAGCCCAAAGAAAACCATGTCTCTACCCCCAAAAAAAAATGTTCATGTGCATGTGACCAAAATGTCATACCAATGTCTCATAACCCTGACCATGCTCATACAAAAAAAAAAAAATTGTCCATGTCTATGACAAATAAGCTAATGTCAATGCCTAATGCCTATGACAACAAAAAATGTCATATCTATGCTCATAACCATACATATGCCTCATAACCATGAACCATAAAAAGGCATATGTCTATAACTAAGTTATGCTATAAAACAACAATTGATGCAAGGAGGAGTGTTAGATTGGTGTCTCAAATGCTCTTTTTTGAAAAAGTAAGTTATGATTCAATTTGATTAAGTTAGGATATAATTTACTTTTATAGTATTTTATAGGAAGATTTGATTATGTTAGTATGATGTTATGATTTATTTTAGTAGCAGATTTTTAGGAATCAAGTTTATTATGATTGTTAGATTTTTTTAATGAAAATATGTAACATGCTATGAATGAAATTGTGAAATAAGAGAAGTATGACAAGTTTTTTGCTATAAATTTCTCCCACTCTATTCTATATACCATACTCTTCTCTTAAAAAAAACCATAGACTGGGAATCCATGTCAAACAATCACAATGACCAGCAACAGCAACAATATAAACAAAATGATTAGCTGTTATGAAGAATAAAATGTCTGTTTCACTCAATGCCAACTAGAAACTGGTGCAAAAAATATGACCTTATTAACAACATTCTGACAATCCACAATCACCACATTAATGATTTAACACAGAAAGGAACCCTTCTATATAAAGGGCTACACCTAAAGCAACATGCTTTGAATAAACAAGAACCATGAATCTAGCTTCATGTTTCCAAATGAAAGAAATTTTTAATTTCAATAGCAACGTTAAAAGCATTTTCCGTGATACAATAACATCAAATACTATCGAGATTCACAAAACCCTACAAAGAAATAACTGTTGTAGTTCCCATAACTCAACATCCAACAAATAACAGAACTCTGAACGAATAAAATAGTGTGCTGACAAAAATTGAGAATTTGAGGATATAAAATCTGTAAGAGTCAAAGGCTATTTATCAAAAAAAATACAAACTAAATACAACTTCCACAACAGTTCAATGATTTCACACTCACCACTAATGAGTCTTGGACCAAACCATAGTGATGCCAAGCATAGAGATCCAAAAGAGAACGCGGCCCATGTTTCCTCCATCCTCCGTCCTCAAACATCCAATAAGAGTCTTCTGGTGACTGAAAAGAATATAATAGAAGTGAAAAAGCACCATAAGATGTGTAATCTTAAATCTTGCAATGCATAAAAGAGAGCAAGAGATGGAGAAAAATTTAAATCTTATATCCATGAGTATTCTAAAAAATGAAAAATCTTAATTCCATTAGTGATAACGGTGTATCATGGTTAGCCGCCTCAGAATTTGAGATTGGCTGATTGAAGCCATGAGTATTGTAATTTATTCGCAACTGGGATGCATTTGAGCAACACGAAACTGGAGCCGAATGAGGAACAACACCTTGCTGCCCATTTATAGCTGAATCCATACTAATAGAGGTAAGACAATTGGTAGGCATGGATATGCCTGAGATGCAAGTACCAACATAAGCAAAACCAGTTGCAATATGGTCAGGGAACTGCTTGAAGTACTTTAAAAGGCACAGGATTAATTAATAATAATAATAATAATAATAATATTATTATTATTATTATTTTCTCTACATATTTACATGTATTTAGTGTCAAAATGCTATTTAGTTAAATTGTCTACTTTAATTAATTTCACTATGTCAAATTTCATTTATTTCAAATTTAATCATTTTATTTAATTTTATTTTCAATATTTTACGTCTTTATTTAAATTATAACTAGACACGTATGACTTGCTCCTATTGCGATGAACCGACTCTTAGCAAGTTTATCTTGTGAGCACGTTCTAGCTAAAATTTCCATGTATACGTGTGTTTCATGTGAATGACATATATAAAATGAATATGTTCAAATGAAATACGTGTAATAATGCATATATGGATAGTCGATGGTGTTACAATGGCCATTCGCATAATAGGGAATTGATATTGTAGGACTGTTTCCAATAGCTAAGGCACAAAAGAAATTCCTCATTATAGTTGTAGATCACTTCACTAAATGGGTAGAAGCAGCGGTGGTGGCCACCATCACTCAAAGAAAGATACAAAATTTCTTCTTTGATGAAGTGATATGTAGATTTGGTATCCTTAACAAGATCATAGCAGACAATGACAAACAATTTGATAATCAGGAATTCCGACAATTTTGCAAAAACTTAAAGATTGATCTCTGTTTCACATTAGTTGTGCACCTACAAACTAATGGACTAACAGAGGTCACTAATAGATCCATTATCCGAGGGCTGAAAAAGAAGTTGAA
This sequence comes from Balakata baccata, assembly GCA_949630135.1. Classification (NCBI taxonomy): domain Eukaryota; kingdom Viridiplantae; phylum Streptophyta; class Magnoliopsida; order Malpighiales; family Euphorbiaceae; genus Balakata; species Balakata baccata. Next base: position 29,064 of record CATIWF010006218.1, on the reverse strand, counting down.
AAAAGCCAAACGGGAATGAATGGAACATTTACTAAATGTCTTATGGTCTTATAGAATCACACTATGGATAGCCATTGGCGAGACCCTATTCAAACATGCATTTAGAATGGAGGCAGTTACTCCAGTCAAAATAGGCATCCCAAGTTTCAGAATGATCCATTACAATAAAGGAAAAAATCCTCACAAAGTAAAGGCCAGCCTCGACCTCATGAAAGAAGTTAGGGAGGAAGTGGTAGTAAAAATAGAAGCATACTAGAACCGCGTAGCACGAACCTTTGACAAAGGAGTCAAACCTAGAAGTTTCCAAAAAGGAGATCTTATTTTAATGAGAAAAGACATCTAGAAAGGAGCAGTAGGAGTTGGCAAATTGGAAGAAAATTGGGAGCGACCTTACATCATCTCACAAGTAGTAAGACCCTCGACTTATCGGATCACCAACGATACAAGAAAGACATTCTTTCGAACATAGAACATAAGGAACTTGAAAAAATACTACCAATAAGAAGGTCATGGGCATAAGTGTAACTGATGTTACTTCCAGCAAATAAAACGACTTTATCAAAACTTCATACGATTCTTGGATAAGTGTAATTGATGTTACTTCCAGCAAATTAAATAACTTTATCAAAACTGCATATGATTCCTGGACCAAATGGTCCCTGATTCCACGAGAAAGGGACATTTAGTAATTGCGGGATCCGTAATCAAATGATCCCTGATCCCACGAAAAAGGGACACTTAGTTATCGCAGGATCCGTAATCAAACGGTCTCTAATTCTACAAAAAATGGACACTTAATTATTATAGGATCCGTAATCAAATGGTCTCTGATTCCATGAAAAATGGACACTTAATTATTACGGAATCCGTAATCAAATGGTCCTTGATCCCCTGAAAAAGGGGACACTTAATTATTAAGGGATCAGTAATCAAACAATCCCTGATCCCTTGAACAGGGGATACCAAATTTTTGGAATCGTAAGCAAAAAATAATTAACCTCTTCCATTCAAGTTTACAAATAAATGTTATAAAGGGATCCAAGACAAAATGGTCCCTGATCCACATATCCATTATCATTTAACTTCAAAAGAAACAGAAGAAAGAACAAATTCTCAAAAATGACTCTCTTGAGGAATCAAAGGGTTAACAATTGATAAAAAAAAAAAATTTAAATGACTGTTAGAGATCTAGTACCACTGTCTGCAGCACCTTCAACACTTCTAGGATCTACAGGATGACCCTCCTTTTTCCCTTCCTCATCAAACTGCACAAAACTCATATCCAAGTCTGGATATCGCCTCTAGATCTATCAAAGGATAGATTCCTTTGCTTCTTCTTGCATATCCATAATTTGAAAAACTATGGAATATGCCATTTGATTTACCCGCTCTATCTCTTTATGATCCAAAAGCAATTGACCACGACGTTCAGTCTCTTGGCTCAATTCCTCATTTTGCAAGACAAGTTTTTGATTCTCCACTTCTCGGGCCTTCAGTCACTGCTCAGTCTGCATAAGTCTGCTCTCTAGGGTGTCATTCTCGACAGTCACAACCATTGACTTTTCCTCCTTAGCGGCCAGTTGGCTATTATTTTCTTGTAGTAACATTGCCATTTGGGATAGATCATTTCTTAGCTTGACATTTGTCTCCTCAGAAGCGGTGAAGTCCTTCTTAAAGTTATCAAGCCTTTCATAAGCAGCGGCTCATATAGTCACAAGCTGTGTAAAGGAAGGGTTAACAACTGTTTCTTGAGGTTCGCTCTAATGGCAAGCCTTTCACGGATGTCGGCATCATTAGGAAACTGATAAGACCTTGCGAGATCGTAACATACATCGAATCACCACAATGACACATTACTAAGGGATCCTTTGTGCCTCACAGCCAGGGCCCATCGGAAATCCTCAAATACGTCAACTATATCAAAAGAGGGCCCCTACCTACAGGTCTATTCCTGTGGATCCCTGGCACCTACTTGATCTACATCTTCAATCGGGGTTCCCTCTGCACCAGTAAGGGATAAATTGATCATTTCCTGAATATCCTCTGACCTAACTTCCCCACCGGTAGGAACTGAGGCCTCCAACCCTGTCTCGAGAGGAGACTCGATGATCCCAGATACAGGAGGACGAACAACCAATGATACCCCTGAACCTTTTCAAGGATAGGCATCAAGGGTCTACAATACCAAAGGATTCACCCAAACTCACATGTGATGCTTTTCTCTTCTTCAAAGCTTTCACTAGCTTCTGCAGATCTTCCCCTGCCCAACAAACAAAAAATAAGATCAGTCACACGCTTCACATTATAAACTGAGAAATAGACAAGTAGACTATAAGGTTATACAACCTTCTATGTTAGCCATATGCTCCTGAAGATAATATATAGATCGTAAAGACACACAGCGGTATCCTCCCACATAGGCATTTTTCTTGAGGAGTGCCAACCATTCCTCCTCTGTGCTAGAAAGCTTTGGTTTCTGATCTGGATTATCTAGGTGAGCATTCTAGCTTAAGGGCAGATCCCCCCACTCCTCAGAGTTGACTATAAAGAAAATTTTTTTCTTCCAGGACGAGTATGATTTGGGTAAATTAGTGAATAAGGTCAACCCAAGTCGAGTCTGGATATAACGATGCTCCTTCCAATGGTTCAGAACGAAGACGTGCTAAAAAAATCTCTATGTTAAGTGGGATCGCTATTTCCATACATAGGTTCATAAAATTCGTGATTATGAGCCAACTATTGGGGATCAGTTAGCTAACGGGAGTACAAATCTAGTATACCCCGTACAAAGAGATAGAGGGGGAACCACAGTCCTAGCTTCAGAAATTCCTTATACATCCACATATTACCACTCTTTATAATGGTAATGCCTTACTTACCAGCAACACTCAAAACATAGTTACCATGAATTCTATATCTGTGGGATATAGCAGGAAGTTATTTTTTCTTTAAAGTGCTCTCCTCGAAATCCACTAACCATACACCATGAGAGGGGCAACAAGGGGGCAAATGTTGTGGAGTTCTTGTGGGGGCAGATACCAGCCGAGACGGCCAAAGCAGACACAAATACCTCTTAGGCCACGATAGCCCTACCTGAGGTGGAAGGTTGAGAGGATAATCTCTCAACAGCTAAGACAGGGGTATTTCATCATCATTAGGGGAAGGGATAAAATGTTTCCTATATTCCAACATAATTTTCTCTAAATCTGAGTCAGAAATGTTAATGGTGCCAGCTGTCGCGTCCTTACCGGATACTGATGCTTCAGAATTTTCCAAAGAACTCATACTCCTCTCGTACTTTGTCACTTCAAAATCATTTTCTGAATCAGACACTGACGTGAACACCATAAAAAGAACATAACAAGAAAGAAAATGAAAAGGGGAAAACAAGAAGAAAGACTTACTTGAGAGACTTATTGTACTATCGAAAACAACGGCGGCAAGTTAACATTAGGAAAGCAACTTCTGGAGCAAATCGCTACAAATTTTAGTACAAAAATCCTAACTGTTAGCAACACGCTAAAATGAAAGCAGGAAATGAAAAGCATGGGAAACAGAAAAGATATGAAAAGAAACCATATCTGAGGCAGTTAGACTGGGCTAAATGGCCAAGCGCCACGTGGAAGCTAGTTATTATGACAATCGGCTTTTCCGAAGCAATACTAAATTTTTGAAAACAAGGCGCTAAAGGATAAATGCATTCTAGCCCTGACAACAACGAACATAAATGATCGATACTTCGAGAGGGAGGGAAATCTGATGACAAGAGATAATCTTACTAGATTAGGATCCCCTAATCCATGACCCTATGATCCATTGACCATAGAAGGGAGAGATTACGTAGTAATAAAAAGTTCTCATGAGCCCAGCGATCTTATGACCTCATGAAGTGATATTGCTTACTTTCATAGAGGAGCTATGAAATTAAAATAACTGGTCTTATAAGATTACGATTAGTATGATTTCATCCTATGATTATGATCCAATGATCCTAAAAAGAGGACAGCACGCAATTAGAAAAGGTTATTATGATCCTAACAATCTTATGATCATATGACCCCATGCAGCCATATCGTTGATCCTCATAACTCAAGATCCGAAATCCTTAAAAAGGATAAAAATACTGTACGACTACAGTACATAGAGCAAAGTACCAAAATGACAGGCAATGAGCATTAAATGCGCATACAACTCAAGCATGGCGCATGATGGCTAACGTGGACAGCTAGCCAAAATCATGACCTGGTAAAGCCGGTTTAAGCCATATTGTGTCAGAAAATGATAATACATATGACGGAGAAGAATATTATAAAAACCTCAAGCAACATATCTAAGGGACATGTTAACTCTTCATCTCTTTATCTATATTTTCTCTCTATTTTTTCCTCTTACTAACTTAAACATCGGAGGGGCTTCACCGGAGCCTCACTCAAGTAAGATTTTGTTATTTCAGCCATGCAAGGATAAATAGCTATGAGAGCTAGAAGTTATCAGATTGATTTCTTAAAATTTATAGATTTTAATCTTTTTTAAACAGTCAAATGATAAATTTAATATAAATTAATGAATTATTCAATTTTTTTCATTTTAAATCATTCCATCAAACACATAGATAAACGGTTTCAAGCATGACCCCTGTTTTAGGGAAAAAAAAAAGAACATACTTGATGGTTAGCCTTTTTTCCTCGTTTCTTTATACTGATAACTTAGGTTTTTGAAATTTGAAATTCAATTGGATTTTTATTGTTTGGATATTTTATTACATATATAATTGAATTGATGATGAACTTTAATTTGGTTCATTTAAATACCTAATAGAATCGATTCTAATTTGAACTTAAACTTGACTCATTTTAAAACTATTAAATTTGCGAGCAGTTCAAACATGGTTTATAAATAACTTGTGTGTTATACTTTATAAATTAACTCGAGTTCGAATTATTAATTAATAATAATAAAAGCTTAAATTTCCTTAAATTTTTTTTATAAACTTTTTGTTAAATTTATTTAACTATTTATCTTCAAAACTTTTCCCTTTATGAACCCTAAATCATGAAACTTTAATTCAATAAACAAAAATCCAAATCACCAAATATAGTAAACTGCTACTTGAATTCATGTATGAGTTTGAAAATTTACATGGTATAGGTACTCCTGTATGTAAATTGGCTTTATACACTATACTTGGAGGACTTCATCTATATGCGGTAAACATTTTGAGATCATCAGAGATTGCCTTCTTTGACTAGCACTTGATATCACTCTCCTTGTTTAATCCTAATTGCTCCATGCATTAAGTCATTCCTTTCAGAATAGTGCTTCCTTAATCAAATGAAACTTCAATTGAATTTAGAACTAAAAAATCATCAAATCTAGAAATAACCAAATCCATAAATCAAACTCAATAATCAAATTGCAAGTTAATTGCTTGTTAAATCCTAATAAAGAAAACCCATAAAAAACAAAATTACAATTTCTCAATTGAAATTACAAAACCCAAAAATAGAGTGTAGGTTCTGATTTCTCCATTAGAGTTGTGAAGGAAAGGAACATGAAAAGTGAGGTTGGCTAAAGTTGCGAAAGGAACAGTAGAAAGATAATAGATTTGAAAAGATCGGAAAGAAGAGGACAATGATGGAAAGAGAATGGATTTGGAATCATGAAGATGAGGATGACAAACATGAGATTAGGGTTTTCAGATAATGAATTTGAGTTTAGAATTTGAAAAAATGGGAAATTAATTATAAAAGACACATAATGTAGGATATCATATTGAACATTTAAACAATGTTACTGTCAAATACCGATTTTTGCTAACATAACATATTATGAATCTCTTTTCATCAAGAAAAATACCATGTATCTTTAGTTGTAAAAAGAGTCATTTTTTTATACTTTTTCCTTACATTAATTGAAAAGAGAGCATAGAGAGCTACTTAGAGCATTATTGTGGTCCCTACTGTCATATCAACAAAATTTTAATTATACTTTCAAACTCTTTTCATTCCTGAAATTGACATTAATTTCAATTTATGATATTCATTCAATATTTTAATATGTTATACATATTCTTTATAATTAAAAATATTGTAAAATAATTTATTAGTTACAATTGAGATATAATTAATTTGTAATTAGTTAGTTTGTTAGTGCTGATGTCGTCGTCCACTTTGCTTAACTGTAGATTATTCATCCCCTTGAAAAAGAGAATTGTAAGATGATGTGATCAATTGCAAATAGTGATATGATATTTACACGAAAGAGAGAGAAATTGCAAAAAAAAAAAAACAAAATTACAATTTCTCAATTGAAATTACAAAACGCAAAAATAGAGTGCAGGTTGTGATTTCTTGAGTTCTCAAGGAATAGAAAAAGTGAGGTTGGCTAAAGTTACGAAAGGGCACAGTAGAAAGAGAATAGATTTGGAAAGACGAGGACAATTATGGAAATATAATGGATTTGGAATTATGAAGATGAGGATGACATACTCAGATAATGAATTTGAGATTAGAATTTTAAAAAATGAGAAATTAATTATAAAAGACACATCGTATGCTATGTAGGATATCATATTAAACATTTAAACAGTGTTATTGTCAAATACCGATTTTTGCTAACATAATATATTATGAATATCTTTTCATTAAAAAAAATACCAAGTATCTTTAGTTGTAAAGAGAGTCACTTTTTTATATTTTTTCCTTATATTAATTGAAAAGAGAGTACGGAGAACTACTTAGAGCATCATCGTGGTCCCTACTATTATATGAGCAAAATTTTAACTATATTTTCAAACTCTTCTCATCTCTGAAATTGATATCAATTTCAATTTGTGATATCCAATTAATATTTTAATATATTATATATTTTTTATAATTAAAAATATTATAAAATAATAAAAGTGGACCCGTTTAAATTTTTTATTCAAATAAAATTCTTTCTCTTCTTTCATTTATTGCAAACTCGTAAATTCTTTCTCTTCTATATAAATGTCACATCGTAATTTGTAATTGATCTATAGTACAAAGAGATGAATAATCTATAGTTAAACAAAGTTGACGATACTAACAAACTAACTAATTACAAATTAATTATATCTCAATTGTAACTAATAAATAATTAGCTAGAGAGAAAAATTAAGTTGAAGTGAAACTAGACTTGAAAATCAGTTTCCTCATTAGACTCTGCGTTCTTGGAAAACTTTCCAAATAGTGTTTATTTCCCTTAAATAACTTCGCGCACTTGGTCACACAAATTAAAAATGGTTAGTCATTTATATATTAAGTTAATAATTAATTAAATAAATTTAATTATTTTATTTTTAGTAATTGATATAAATATAATATATATATATATATTATTTAATAAATAAATTAATTTATAGATAATATCATCTTCATAATTTAGTTAAATTTTTTTTCAAATAAACAGTATGATGAAATATAATGTAGAGTGGAGGTCATCTAGATTTTAGTAAAAACTTGCCAAATTTTACTTTATTTTATTTTTATTAATTAAACTGAATAAAAAAAAAATATAATTATATAATTAATTTCAGATTGTGGCATGCAGAGGGCGTAAAAGGATTCTGAAAGGAATACAAAAGGCATACTGTACGCGATAAATAAAAGGGTAGAACGCGGCAGTTTGTAGTCAACGCCTAAAATGAACAGAGGTCTGTGGAATTTGGGTATAGGTACGCATCACCATCGTCCTACGCGATTTCTTGTTTCTTAACAGCGAACGAAAAGAAAGAATCTGCCTATCAATTTATCTTCTTTTCTCATTGTTATCGCAATCTTCTCTTCTCTCAATACCAATTCTTCGCCTTCTTTCCCCCTCCTGTTTTTCTCCTTAATCTTAGATTCATAGTTATATTTATATGCACATCCTTCGTTCCACATTCATCGATTAATCCATCAATCTAGTGCGAATATCGGTGGGGATTTCATTACAGTTACCTAAACAAGTGCCTTTTATAAAAGGAAGATCTCGATCAATCGGTTCAGAAATGGTAAAGGAGACGGATTATTACGACGTGCTTGGCGTCAGCCCCACCGCCACCGAAGCGGAGATTAAGAAGGCTTATTACATCAAGGTGGATGTTTTTATACCATCTCAATTTACCCTTTTTCTTTTATTTTTCCTTAATTTTTGCTGTGCTATTTTAGCGAATTCAGCTTTCGTGATGGCGTTCGTTGCATCTCTACTTTACATTTCTGAATTGCATGCTATGTAGATCTCATAGCGTTGATTGGATCTGCTGGTTTTTCTTGCATACTGATACCTCATTCTTATTAGCCAAAACTACTGAAGTGAAATCTTACTTTGGTCTTCCCGCTTGGCTATTTTCGTTTTGTATTCAATTGAAAGTCTTATTTCGCTTTCTTCCACAAACGTCATTTATTGAGGAGGTAGCGATTTCCTTATCAATTCTTTTTTTTTTTCTCTTGTTTTGGCTTGCAGGCACGGCAGGTTCACCCAGATAAAAATCCTAACGATCCTCTTGCTGCACAAAATTTTCAGGCAAGATTTTACGTTTTGAGCTTATGTGAAATTTCGTAACAGAAGATAAACTTTCTGTACTTCGTGAACATATCACTTGAGTAGTTAGGTTCTTTTAACTTTGCACTTCATCACTGCTTACATTTATTTTTCTTTCTTCTCCTCCTCCTTCAATTACACCAATGCAGTTGAAGTTTTGGCCTGGATGTTTTGGGATCTCTGACTATATTTTGTCAGTAATAGTTAAAAAATCATAGTAATAGCAAGTAGAAGAGAGGCTGTTCTACCCAGTAGAAAAACAGTGCAGACAATTTTCTAAGGGTTTGTGCAAAGTAGTTGAACATTAAATGTCTTGTTCGGCAGTTGTACTATACTCGCTATTTTTCTAATTTTATGTAAAATCAGATTTGAAGTGCTTTATCTTTTCTCCCATCTATTTTCATATTTTTTAGCTTTACACCTTAGAAATTCTCCTCATTTGGTTTAACTTTCACTTAATCTATTTTCAAGTGAGGAATATTTTTGAAATCGTTTCTTGGGTTTGCTTTTCAAGTATGAGTTGTAAACTTGGGTAGGATAATCTTTAGCTTTGAAAAAGATAGAGTTTTGGGGTTTATCGTGAACCTAGGGAAAAAGACAAGTGATTTTGAGGTTCTTACTTTGCCAAAAATCTTGGGATCACAGTGAGAGTGTGTCTACGGGATATAGAACACTAGGGCCATAATTTAGCATGATTTCTTGCCTATTAAAAGGGTCATTAGTGAGAGAAAATCTCTCAAATAAGGATTTCTTGAGGAGTAGATGCAGGCAAGAATGCCGAATCACTATAAATCATTGTGTTGATCTTCCTCTCCTAATCTCTTTTATATTTTTATCATTGCAGAAAGTGTATGTTTCTGTTTTGATAAATTAAAACTGGTTTTGAAGGATGTTTTCAGTTATGCGAGCAATACTTTTGTGTTTGGAAGTTATACAGTCAAATTTGATTTTATACAAAACGAATTGAGCTTTCCAAATCAAATTTGGTGCATTGAAGTGTTTTTTGTTTGTTTATTAATTATTTATTAAAAAGGGCCCATTTTTATTTCATTCTAAGAATATAAAATTTTACGTAGAAACGCTGAGTTGGAACTTTGTCAGTGAAGGCTGTCCAGTAGAAAATTGTAATCTACCTAGTAGAAAAGAAGAGTCAGAAAACAGTTTTCTAACAAGAGGAAAATTTGAATACAAGCTCAATTTACCCACCTCTTGAGCGCTTTGAGACCTACAGATCGGTATAAGAAACTGTCATCAGTTTCTTTGGCTACTTGGCACTTACAAGCTACATGTGTTTATGGATGAAGTACAAACAAGATAACCACTATGATTTTTTTGTTTTTTATGTTATTCTCGTTACTTATTTGCTTGGTTGGACCAAACTATTTGGGGACTGCTGTTATGGATCAGTGGAGGAAATGGATTGTTAGAAAATTAGCATCCTCTTATCAAAGTTTTATTCGTTTGGATTCAGGTGCTGGGAGAAGCATATCAAGTATTAAGTGATCCTGCCCAACGGCAAGCATATGATGCTTATGGGAAATCTGGAATCTCAACGTTAGTTTCTTGTTCTTAAGCTATAAATAGGCCCATTTAAGGTTGATATATGTCATGCATTTGGTGGGGATGTAAACTTCACTCAGCCCAACAGGTTTTGTAGGAATTTAGAGCAAGGGTGGATTATGATATCTCTCACCACACATCTCCCTCTCTCTCTCTCTCTCTCTCTCTATGTATATATATATGTGTGTGTGTGTGTGCGCATGTGCTTGTGCGCGCGCATGTATACTTGTAAAACTATCTTCCTATATCTCACCACAACCTTCTAAAAGTATGATTTTGCAAATTCTCAAATCATTATATATATATATATATACCCACCCAGCCTAGTACTGCCTTGATTTCCTAACAGCATGGGGATAGGAGTTGTGAATCCACTGCGTCATCGCTAATAGCATTTGATGCATGTAAATCTCAATAAATATATTGGTTTGCTTTTACCTTGTGTCTGTGCATCTATTGACATATTATCTTTTCCTTTCAGAGAAGCAATTATAGATCCTGCAGCAATTTTTGCAATGCTTTTTGGTAGTGAACCTTTTGAGGACTACATTGGACAGCTTGCCATGGCATCTATGGCTTCATTAGACATTTTTACAGAGGGAGAACAGTTTGATACCAAAAAATTGCAAGAGAAAATGAGGGTAAAATTTCATCACTTTCCATTATTTATAAAAGATAAATTGAAGTTTTTGGATGACTTACTTTTCTTGTTTTCTATGTGATATGTTTACTAACATAACCGTGATTTTTTGCTAGTTACCTAGGTATTATAAAAGTAATTTTGAGAATTTTGATGGTGACAAAAGAAAGAGCGATAAAAAAAAATTTGGCAAACTTTTCTTGCATATTTACTGTCAGAAATGAAGTTATCTGGTTCATTTTGAAATATAAATGAAATGCAGTCGCAGGAATAGAAATCCGGTTATTTGGTTTGTGTACAGGGAGTCCGAATATTATTTTATATTTAAGTAACTTGAGTCTGGTTGAAAATAATCAATTTAAGTACCTTTTTTTTTTTTTTTTTGAAAAGTCAATTTAAGTACTTGTTGTTTGAGATTTCTATTAAAAATATAATTCGTTGTCTAGAAAATGAATTTGATATCTGTTGCAACTTTCCTAGGTCCCAAATTAAATTAGTCATAACATACCCTTTGTCAAATGGTTTAGGATAGAGATTGCTTATATATATATAGCCATGAATAATATTGGAACAAAGGACGATGTATCCAGGATGTTCTATTTTCTTGGAAAATTCAAGTTGATTAATCTGCTAGTCCTAAAAAACAAGCTTGGCCATAAAATTGGGTTCTGCTTTTAATTAGAGATCAGTGATTATTGAAAAAGCTTGCAACATTACTATATTCTGTTCCTTGTATGTAAACCTGAAAATCGAGATGGATTCAGTTCTTTTGCTTGAGTTATTTTATGTTTATTACAATTCTCTCCCAAAAAATCTTCATGTTTGTCAATGCACTTCTTGAACTTGTTTTCTGCAGGTTGTTCAGAAGGAGAGAGAAGAAAAGCTTGCACAGATATTGAAAGATCGACTAAACCATTATGTAAGGAACAAGGAGGAGTTTATATATCATGCTGAGGCTGAAGTAACTAGGCTCTCAAACGCAGGTATATTTAGTATTCAATAGTTTTCTTTTCCATTTTTTTTTGGTTGGACATTTCAATCATGACCCATGAACACAAGGAAATCTACTTTGGGAAGCCAGCAGGAAAATGAACACAGGCAATGTATAAGTTAGCAGTAGTATTGAATAGACTCTTGAAACTATTAATTTAGTTTCAGGATGGTATCATCCCCGACCTTACTCTTTATTTTTATAATATATATATATATGTGTGTGTGTGTGTGTGTGATGATTGAAAAATATCAAGACTTTTAACTAATATGCTATGTTTTCTGCAGCATATGGTGTTGATATGTTGAATACAATTGGCTATATATATGCAAGACAGGCAGCAAAAGAGCTTGGAAAAAAAGCAATATACTTGGGTGTGCCATTTGTTGCTGAATGGTTTAGAAACAAGGGCCACTTTATTAAATCCCAAGTAACTGCTGCTACAGGTTTGTAGTCAACATTGGTTTTGCTGGCCAATGATCATGTTTATGTGGTTAATCTTTTGGACTTCACAATGCACTGTTGGCTTTTTGGATCTATATTCAGAATTGGCTTATTGGTTACTGAAATGATATTTGCTCAGCGTGCCAAACATATAAATAAGCTTCTTATTTATGTGATGTGGTGTATATTTTATGTGTGCATTTGCTCTTTTTTTTTTTTTCCTGATAGACCCACCCCTTGCAAAAAGGGTGACAAGGTATTAATGGAATTTCTTTTTCCTTCAATTGGATATGCATTCGATGCAAATAGACCATATCCATTCCCTTCAACTTCCATAGGCTGTATAGGAGGAGATGGTATATGCAGTTAAAGACATTGCTTCATGTAAATATCGTTAAGATAATAAAGGTCTAGAAATCAGCACAAGCATTTGTTTCGCAAAAGTTTCCTTGACAAAAACATTTGATTTATTTATTGACTTGTTTGTCTTTCCTTGCTGGTGGAGCTAGGTGCCATTGCCTTGATCCAGCTACAAGAGGATATGAAGAAGCAGCTCAGTGCAGAGGGAAACTATACTGAGGAAGAGCTTGAAGAGTACATGCAATCCCACAAGAAGTTGATGATTGATTCCTTGTGGAAGCTTAATGTTGCTGATATCGAGGCTACTCTTTCCCGTGTTTGCCAGATGGTTGTTTTGCTAGTCCATAGATATTAATTGGTGTTGAACCACTTTCATTTAGATAATAGGTACAAACTGTTCGGTGGTAATCTATTAATGGCTTATTTTAGGTTCTTCAAGACAACAGTGTCAAGAAAGAAGAGCTTCGTGCTCGGGCTAAGGGACTGAAAACACTTGGTAAAATCTTCCAGGTATTTGCCTGTAGTTCAGTTCATTTTATCTTCTATACTAATTTCCAACATTTGGTACCTAAAATTTTCAAATGTCACATCCATGCAGAGTGTGAAGTCATCTAATGGAAGTGAGAGCGATCCTGTACTAGGTGGTCCTCTTCATAAACTGAATGGAAGTGCAAAGAGCCATGATACTTCTTGTCCTAGCACATCACCAAGTTCTAGGAATCTTGAAGAGCCATTATTGGTACCACAGGTATGTTTCTCCTCTCCAAAGAATATTGTTCATGTAAGGATCCCTTCTAGCCTCCTCCTCTTTAATTTAAAGACAATTTAAAAAAAAAAGGGTGACTGAGGACAATTTGGGTAAATCCATCATTAAACAAAGGTAATAATTTTCAGCAAAATCTTATTCTTTCCGAGTATCTATTTCGAGGAATAAGAGCTCAGAAACAGTTAAAGGTTAGAGAATCCTGTGTAACAAGTAGATAATTGAGAAGGCGAACAAGGAAAAAGAATTCCTGAAACTGTTAAGCCTCAGCAGTCCATTTTTGTTACATATGCACCTGTTAACGTCCCACTCATCCTATCAACAAATTGAGTATCTTATAATTGGATTCTATCTTCTATGTGTGTATTCAGTTCACAGACTTCTCTATCTTATGATCTGCACATCTGGTGTATTAGCATGTGAGCATGTGCTGATGTGCATACAAATCATAGTCAAGTTAAAACCATTCATAAAACTCTATACCTAGAAAAGATATCAGTGAAGAAAACAGAAGCTATAAATATTGACTAGTGGACAGAATAAAATAATCGATTGGTGCATCAGCTGCAGCATGAGTGGATATCCTTGTTGGAAGGAAAAGCGAATACAATTTGTGTTTGGACAAATAGGGCAAGGAATCCAATGTTCTAGCTCATAGTTCTTGATATTCAGAAGGCATGGAATCATCATATTTCTAAATCAAGTTATATGCTTGTCCCTTGCCATGATTTTGAAAGTGCCGGAATTGATTCGTTTCTAGCAAGTACTAGTTGCTTACAAGCACAAAAGTAAAACATGGCTTGAGTTTGTTCATTAAGGTATCCATTATCATTGACAAAAGATGCATTTAGATGAACTGAAAGTTGAGATTGGTTTGCTAGAGTACTGGCAGTTAATTTCTCTGGTGATTCATTTATAAGTTGTCTGAATTACTTCCTTTGTTTTGATATGATTAAATTTTGATCTGATTCTTGTCAGTAGTGCTACCTGGCTTCTTTTCTCTCTCCTGTATTTCTTCTCTTCTGGATCTTTATTCTCCTTGACCTTTCATGTTTATGTTACCCTTTCTGCTTGGTTCCCTTATCCTCCATACCGACCCTTTTAATTTTAATTATATCTGTTTATCTGTGTATGGTCCACATATTATCAGTATGCATGCGGCCTTCTGCGTATGTTCATTTACCATGCACGCACATTGTCACTCATCATGATGTGGGAGAAATTAGGTAGATGATACTGCCAAACGAGACTGAGCTCAATGTTTAAAGCAATGGTCAACTGAATAAATAAAGATGTAATTTAACAATAAGGATTCACCTTTTCTTCTCTATGTTCAATTAAATCTCTTAACAAATGCTGGAACATGTTCTACATGTTTGAATGTTTTTTTTTTAAAAAAAAGAAGTGAATTGGAGCGGGATCAGGGAAAATTAAATCACTCTAATTTATCTTAATTTAGATATTGATGAATTTTCCCTTTTTCTTCTTATGAAATTGTCGGATGGTGTAGAGCCCCTATGTAGAGGCTTCACACTCAGCTGTTACGCAGTTTGACAACTTCCCAAGGCCAACAGCACCACCTGGTGCGCTGAAACATTCTTCATCAGGCGGTGACTGAAGATAAAAGGAGCAACTTATTGCTTCAAAACTCGTATACATGCCCTAATATTGTGCATCATGGAAGGTTTTTGGATCTTTATTTGTTGAATGTGTTTGTATGAATAGATGATCTGGAAGCATCCCGCCTCCATGATAGTAGGCAGTAAATGATGTATTTAAAAGTGATTATCGATAGGGAGAGAGAGAGAGAGATTGTTGTAGTTTTTGCAGTCTCTGGATGACTGCTTTTGGCTCTCGTTGTATTATGTTGTAGTTTGTCTTTTTATCTTATTTTATTTTGAGTTTGACAAAATTCAGGTTCGGGTTTTTTCTCTGTTATTTATTCCTTGGCGATTAATGTATTGTTGCTATTCCCAGTGCGGGTCCACGTGATTGAGTTGCTATGGAGCCATTCTCTCGTTGTGCACAGTGGTCAAAAAGAACTGTCCGCCACGTCAATCTTTCTTTCTTTTTTTTTCTTGAGAAAAAAAAAAGTTATAGAAGACAGAATGACAGATATACTAAGATCAACCGTCAAGAATACATCATGACGCTATCTATAGTGACATAAATTCATATCAAACGTACATAAGATCCTAATCAGGGCTAATCAAGCCCGCAGCAAACTCTAAGAATGCCATCCCCAAGGCGGCTGAAATTTTTTAGGCTGAAGTCATTAAAATGTTCATTTTTGCTATTTAGATTTCTACAATAATTTTTAATCTTTCTAGCCAATTGAATTTCTTTTTGATTTATTTTTTTCTACCTAATTTATAAAATATGCATGGAGCTTCTGATACTGATATAGTAAAAAAAAAATATTTGATTTTATCAATAATATTATGTCAACTGCTATATCAGTTATATCAGTAATAATACGTTCAATTTTTCAAAGTAGAAAAATAATAAATTGGACTGAAAGTGGAGATCAGGTAGCTAACTGTTTGTTATTATGTGAAAAGCTAATGATATATTTGATCCAGTCCAATTTTGTAGCTGCAAAAAAAGTTGAAGTAGAAAATTTGCAAAACCAATATATATATATATATATATATATAGCCAAAGGTACAAATATACATTAAAGTATATCCAAAAGAATAAGTCAATTTTAAAAGTATGATTCAGTATAATTATATTCTTAAACCATGTTTGTAAAAATTGGATCGGTTCGGCTAGTTTAATTGGAAAAATCGAGAACTGACCTTTAGGCCAGACGGTTTTTACTCTCAAAATCGGAGGGGAACACAACCCGGTGAAAAAACTGGTGATTTGGCTGGTTTAACCGGAAAAATTGGAAACCGGCTGGTTTTTCCTGATTTTTTTAATTTTTTGCAAAAAAAATTTTAATTATTATTATATATATATATATATGGCCAAAGGTATAAATATGAATTAAAGTATATCCAAAAGAACGAGTCAACTCCAAAAGTATGATTCAGTACAATTATACTCATAAACCATGATTGTAAAAATCGATCCGGTACGGCTAGTTCAACCGGAAAAATCGAGAACCGGCTTTTAGACTAGACGGTTTTTACCCCCAAAACCAGAGGAAAAACAATCCAATGAAAAAACTGGCGATCCACCGATTCAATCGGAAAAATCGGGAATCGGCTAGTTTTTCCTGGTTTTTTAAATTTTTTGCAAAAAAATTTTAATTATTAAATTTGGTCAAATCTAGCAAATTCAACTGGTTCAACCAAAAAATTGACTCCAAAACTAGATGAGTTAACTATAAACTAATTAAATTGGTCAAAATAAACATGTTTTAAACAATTAACTCACCTTTATTTATAAAATGATATGTTATCTTCATTCTTACTTTTTTTATGTAGGATTGTTCACTCATTTTTACATTTTTTTCTTACTTCTTTTTTATATTACTTTTCTTTTACAATTTGAAAATTTTGGTTAATTGTATTTTCAAGTTATAAATGCCAAAAAATTTCTAAAATATTACGACATAATTTTCACTGAATGTTTTTTTTTTCAAAACTAACAAAAGCATCTAAAAATATTACAAAAATATCCAAAGTAAAAAGGTCACCCCAAAATATACTTAAAAAGTACATATTCGGTATATCTTGGATATAACTTAGTTGGGTATCTTTAGGAATACCTTGGGTATACCTTAATTCGGTATACTTTGGGAATATCTTGAATATATCATGGGAATACCTTGGAAATTCATTGAGAATATATTGGATATATATTAGAAATATTTTAGGTATATATTGAGAAATCCTTGAGAATTTCTTGAAAATATCCTGGATATATCTTAAGAATATTTTAATGATTTTTACGAAAAAAAATAAAGAAAAAAATAATTTTTACAAAAATTAATAATTCAGCATAATAATCTCTAATAAAAAAAAAAGAGAAAAATGTTGCACTAATTCATCCAAAAAAAATGAAAACCGAATTTAAAATTAACCCCAAAGAAAGATGGAAAGCTTTTAGGCCTAGTAGCATGGTGGAAGTCCAATCCGTGTGAGTATGACCAGCCAATCTGCTTTCAATATATGGCCTTAATCGTGCTTTCTCAAATTAATAAGTAATCGTGCTTCGGTGCTTCCTCAATTTCAGATAAATAATATGTTGGCTAACGGCGGTCTACAACTATATTTTTATACTATCATATTCACGGCTATGTGATTCTTAATTATCACCTTTTTATATTTTCGAACCTCTAAGGTCTATGTTCCGTATATCCAGTTCGAGAATTATGTAAATAAGGGCAAAATAAAAAATTAAGTGTAAACTTGTAAAAATCTGACGAATATAAGAGTAAAACATCAATTATGTAAATAATAAAAAATAAAAAGGAGTGAACGATAATTATGCAATAAACTAGAGATAAAATGGTGAATTTAAGAGTTTATGAGGTTAAATTCGGGATAAAAAATAAAGTAGAGTACCAAATGGTAAATTTTGTTAGGATATGAAAATAAACATGGATAAATTGGTAATTTAGTAACATTGAAAGAGCTTAGTCAATTGTAATTATTGAGTGAAATGAACATACAAAGGCAAAATAATATAAATAATAAGTTGGTAAATAAATTAAATAATAACATGTAATTTAATGATTTTAAAAAAAGATTAATAATGAACTAATAATTAAAATTAAGAAAATGTATGTAAAAGGATTGTGTTAGTAAATAGATATCATAATAATTAACTAGGTATAAATATGTGTTATGGAATTGTATAATAATATTGAGAATAATAGATGTGAAATGATAATTAATAAGTAACAATAATAAAATTATTATAAATTGATTGTGTGAGATAAATGTGTATGTATAATATATATGTTTTTAGATGAAAAATATTAGAATTGTATCCACCATTAGGTATAGACCGCTTAGCGTATAGTTATTGCTGCTCGCAAGTTTAGGTCGTACAAATTGAAGAGCAAGTATACAACCGCATGATCAAGGATCAAGATAATTTAGTAGTATTTTGAATTTTGTATTAGAAACATGTATATGTATAATTTTACAATAGATAAAGTTGTACCAAACAATGTATATATATGTATGATGTTGTAGGCAGTATAGATGAATATGTGATATATTGATACAGTCTATATTATGGATAACATAAATATGTATGTATGATAGATTGAAAATGTGGTTATTAGAGTTTGTTGAGGTATGGTAGAGTATATTCGGAATGTTATTTTTCCAATTTGCAAGAAGGTAAGATTCACAGTATAGCCGTTATGCTGTGAAAAATTTTAATAAATGAATAGTGAAATAAGATAGTTATAGGCACATCGACAAGAAATATATATATATATATATAATTTACACTAATTTATTTAAAAGGTCATTAAAAATAAAAAATAATATTTAATATGATTATAAGTCGATTTGAAACATTCATTATACACAACATATTACGGATTTATGGTGTTACATAGCACTTGGCTTGTTTAAGTGTAAAGATATTATTAAAATAAAAGAGAAGACTTTTGTGCAAATTAGCATATTGAAAAAAATTAAGTAAAATGAATAGCTATGATTTATTGCCATTAAAATAAATTTAGAGAGAAAAAAAAGAAAAAAAATAACAATAAAAAGAATTTTGGTAAAAATAAAAATGATAGTAATTTAAAAAAAAATTAAATTTGGATTTTATGTAAAATCCTCTTGTATTATTAATATTATAATTATAGAGGGCTCGGCGTGAATGCATAACTGGACTGTCATGGTTCAAACTGATGACATGTTATAATCATATGCCGGCAATTATTATATTTATTAAAAAAAAAATGAAGCCTGCTAATATTTATTTATTAAAAAAAAAAAAAGAAAGGAAAAATAGGAAGTGTGAGCAGAAAATTCAAAATAGAAAGAAAAAATGAATAAGTAATTAATTAGGAAATTGACTAACGGCATCTGATCCGAGGGTGAAAATGGTTTTATATTAGAAGAGGTGGGAATGACATGTAAGAAGAAACGTCGGAGGAACATTGGGGGGATTTAGATTTCCAGACTCCCACCCCTGCTCAGCTACGATTCCAACTAAATCCCCATTTTCCTCCCGCAATCCCGCCTCCTGTTCTAATTCTAAACACTGCTCCTCCTCCTATTACAATTCCTAACTCTGTCTTCCTCATTGAATTTTACACGACGCTGGACTTTGAATTCTAACTTATCTCCTTCGACCGCGTCTTCTTCGGCTTTCTTCCCGTTTCTTTCTCTCCTCTCTCAATTCACCCATACAGATCTGGTTCTCTTATTTCTTCCATCCCCATTTTCATTAGCTCAGATGGAGACCTACAACAAGAAGCCGGCCGTCTCCGATATCGGAGCTTGGGCCATGAACGTTATAAGTTCCGTCGGCATTATTATGGCCAATAAGCAGCTTATGTCTGCTAACGGTTATGCTTTCAGCTTTGGTAATTTGTACAGATCTCGCAATTCCTCTCCTTGATCTCTTCTTCATGTTCAATTAGTCGATCTTGGTTTTACTGATTTATTTATTTTTACCAACTTTGTAATTTCTTTCAGCCACGATCTTAACGGGGTTCCACTTTGCCGTTACGGCTCTTGTCGGACTGGTCTCCAATGCTACCGGCTTATCCGCATCAAAGCATGTCCCAATGTGGGAGCTTCTCTGGTTCTCCATTGTTGCCAATATGTCTATCACTGGCATGAACTTCAGCCTTATGCTTAATTCCGTCGGATTCTATCAGGTACATCTCTTCTTCCATTTCACCGTTTTATGTTTTTTCTTTCAACAAATACTAGTTACATTTTATGCACATTACTTCTCTAGGTTACCATTCTTAGTCTTTATGATAGAATTTGTCACTTAATCGACTCTCATCGTTCACTGCACAGATTTCTAAACTCAGCATGATCCCTGTGGTTTGCGTCATGGAATGGATCCTTCACAGTAAGCAATACTCCAAGGAAGTCAAGTTATCTGTTTTGGTCGTTGTTATAGGTGTTGGTGTATGCACTGTGACAGATGTCAAAGTTAATGCCAAAGGTTTTATATGTGCCTGTTTAGCTGTTGTGTCAACATCTCTGCAGCAAATTGTAAGTATTTATATAATTTCTTTAACTATGTTTCATTTTGCGTTTTTCCCTGTTTCTTTTAATCCTGACTTTGCTTTCAAATGTTTGCTCTTCTTTTGCCTGCCAGTCCTATGGAAGGTGATATACAATTGATTATGCACTTGTTTAAACTGGAATTTTTGTGAACATCATTTGAATAATTATGCAGGTAACAACAAAATTTTAACAATATTTACAAGCTTAGGTTAGTTGTTGCCTGTAAGGTAAAGGCTGGGGGCGCTAACATCCTTCATTTGAATCTATAATAGGGCACTTTGAAAGTTCTAAGTTGATATTTTATTAACCTTAACTAAATTTTTTAATGAATGATATTAACTAGCTGACTTGAACATTATGCTTAAAGCCATTTGAATATTGATAGGGAAGATAGCAAATAGCCCACGCTGTGTCAAGAATTCAACCAGTAATTATGTGTTGCGGGGCTGAAATCTAACAATAAGATCATTTGTAAATAAATGTGAAAATAATGTGCCGGGAACATAATGAAATGTATTGATTGTTTCCTTGAAAGTATACAGCATCGAGATTATATTTGCTGGTTAAAGTTATGGAATCTAGTTTAATGTGTTTGACATAACTGCACATTTGTGGCTCATTGCAGTTGTGAATTGTGATATTATTTTCAGAACAAACTTTGACTTATTTGTTTTCTTTTGTGATACAGACTATAGGTTCCTTACAGAAGAAATACTCAATTGGATCGTTTGAATTACTGAGTAAGACAGCTCCAATTCAAGCCGTTTCTCTTCTTGTTCTTGGTCCGTTTGTTGATTACTACCTCAATGGAAAGTTTTTAACAAACTATAAATTGTCTACTGGTGCCGTTGTAAGCACTCTCCTTTGTTAAATTTGCTCTGGTTAGGGATATTAATGTGCTACCAACTGTTATTGAATAATCGATGTTGATATCTGCAGGTTTTTATACTTCTATCTTGTTCACTAGCAGTGTTCTGCAATGTGAGCCAGTACCTCTGTATTGGAAGATTCTCAGCAGTTACCTTCCAGGTTTTGGGTCACATGAAAACGGTCTGTGTTCTCACACTGGGGTGGCTGCTCTTCGATTCTGAGTTGAGTTTCAAGAATATCATGGGTATGGTGATTGCAGTAGTAGGCATGTTTGTTTATAGTTGGGCTGTAGAGGCTGAAAAGAGTGCAAATAGCAAGGCTGTAGCACATGTGAAGAACAGTCTGACAGAAGAGGAAATCAGGCTTCTGAAGGAGGGAGTGGAAAGCACTCCTTTGAAGGATGTTGAACTCGGTGAGTCTAAAGGATAGATATACTTGATATTGGCTGGGAACTTATTCTTCGATGCAGCGATTATTTTGCCTTGTTAATGTGGCTACAAGACCATCAACTGACCCTTCCCACGAGATCTTAGAAATGTGTTATTTAAGCGATTTGTTCTTTTATTTAATTATTGGTTGTTCCTTAAATTATTTTTTTCTATGTGCACAAGAGATTAGCAATGAAATCGGAATCATATTGTGACAAAGGAGCAATGAAATCCGCATCCTCCTGCAAAGGATTTGTAAAACTCCATATGTTAGTAGAGAAGTTCTTAGTAAGCAATAGATTGTGTTCTTTGCCATTCAAATTTACTTGCACTGCGCTTCCCCTTTCTGAAAGAATGTGCCAATAGAATGCACAAATAATTCCCGCAAAAGCATTCTTATTCTGTCTTGACATCAACTCGTCAGATAATTGCATATTCAAATGAGAGATAGAATGATTTCCATGACACAGCACTTGATGTTGACATTAAAAACTCTCAAATTAGTATAACTATGTCGGTTATTTAAATGCTTGTTCACATAATTTGTGCAGTTTTAATTTATCTCATCATAATTTTATTCTATCTTGCATGATGAGGTAATCTTAGCTGCTCTTGCTGCTTTCTCTTTTTTCTTTTTCTGATTTGCGTCTGCCTGAGCTAGTCGATGTACTACTGATTTACACCAGCACCATGTCAGTTTCACTGCAGACAGCAGCTCAATTTCTTCAGCTGGTTAACAAGATTGTAGATGTGGCAGCTACTTGAGCTGCTCCAGCCGAGCAACCTTTAGCAAGTTAATTAATTTAAATGGTTTGTTTGTTGGTGATTAGTTGATGTAATTAGTTATCTGGTAGTTTGTTGCTGTTGTTCCCGCAAGTGATGGGAGAGCCGTTATTTTTGCTTCACATAAAGCTTGTGTATATATTCTGTATCTTCTTTTTCATTGAATAAGATTACAGTTTTTCTCCATTTTATCGAATAGAAAAGGCATGAATACATCAAGGGATAATTTGGCAGATACAAGTAAAATTTACTCCAACTTTAAAATGGCTGATGATTATTATAATGTTGATCCAGCATGTAAAAGAGAAAAATTAATGAAGAAGAAGAGGAACAAAAACTAAAGAAGTGACATTTCTGTTGCATGGTATGTATATGTTGATAATTGTTATGCCAGAAATAAGAATAATTGTGCAAATTAAAACATTGAACCAACAACAGAAGAAAAATAATCAAGCACGGAAATTTAAAGAAAATGCAGTCACAAACACAATACATGATTTACTTAAAAATTTTTTCAGTGTAGATGGAAAAAACCAACGAGTCAAACTCTGAATCAAATCCACTATAAAAAATTTGGGAATTTTACAAAAATATCAAAAAAATAGGTACTTATTTACATTTTTATCCGTGCTTAAAGTTTTTTTCAATTTTACATAAAATAATTTTATAAAATTACAACAGTATCTAAATCTCAAAATCATCCCAAAATATATCCAATGATATATTTTTGGCATACTTTCAGTATACCTTGGAGATATCTTGGTTCAATTTTCATAAAAAAAACCAACAAAAGAATAAGAATATTAAATCATTAAATAAGAAGAATAATAGTAAAACTTAATCAAAATTCAAAACATCTCAAAATCTCAAATTAACAGTTTGATATACCTTTCAGAATACTTTGAGAATATCTTGGGTATACCTCGAAAATTTTTTTAGGAATGTCTTGGGAATATTTTTTGTATAACTTGGGAATTCTTGAGAATTCTCTAGAAGAAATTTATTGGGAATAATTCAGTATACTTTTGAGAATTCTATAAGAGTAACTTGATTATTCCTTAGGAATATCTTAGGTATATCTTGACAACCAAGAAAAAAATAAGTTCTAGACTTCCAGGGACACCAAATTTATTTCTTACAAAATGACATTACGGGGGAAAGCATCAACATGCAGAGAGAGAGAGAGAGAGTTTGCAAGCAAATGATAAAAAAGTGAAAAGAACAAACCTACAAGTTTATTTAATTAAGTAGTAGATGTGAGATATACCTTAATAAAGATTGATCTAGAAACTGGGCTCCATTTGACCGAGTATAGAGGCAAAAAATGTCCATAAAAGATATGTTGCTGATTCGATAATTACTTTTATCTTTTGTCTACCATTCAATAGTTTCGTAATTTGGGGAAGGATGTTGATACCTTAGTTGCAACTCTTGGTCGAGTATAAGTGGAAAAAGAATCAAAAGGGAAGCGACATTGAAAGAGTTTGTTTTGTAAGAATCCGCGATGAAGAAGATGGTGATAACTCAAGAAAGAAACTTTGGCCTTGTTCCCGAAGTATACTAGACGTTGCTTTACCTTTTGCTTGCGTTTCGATCGCGAAGAAGAAGAGAAGGAAGATGAAAATAAAAATGAGGCAAATTAAAAAGAGCATTTAACAAAAATGAAAAAAGTAAAAAAATTTTGAAAATGAAAGTTAAAAGCAGTAAATAGTGTACGATTCCCCAACAAATTTAAGTACACACAACTCTAAAATTAATCACAAACTTGAGAAATTTTAATATAAAAAATACCGAAATTGATTTCTTACCTATAACCTAAAGCAGACAATTTGTAATGTAACACCCCCTCATTATATTGTATAACAACAGAGTCAGAGAATGTTATGTGTCATTCTCTAATTTACCATAACTAAATCAATATTTAAATCGTGTTTACATGATTAACATATAATTATTTTTGTTATTTAACTTAAGTTTATAAGTTTCTTTTACTAGCCTATAATTGTC
The DNA here is from genome assembly GCA_949630135.1 of Balakata baccata. Lineage (NCBI taxonomy): Eukaryota > Viridiplantae > Streptophyta > Magnoliopsida > Malpighiales > Euphorbiaceae > Balakata > Balakata baccata. The sequence continues at coordinate 4,505 of CATIWF010006218.1, read as the reverse complement.
AAATTTATAGAAAATTTGGCATGATGTCATTTATTTTATAGACTTTCCATTATATCTGTACAGGAAATCTATGGACAAAATATATTTTCAAAAATTCAATCTCAACATTTTCTAAACATCAACCCCGATTGATTATTTAATATTTTTAAAATTTATATCAAAAGATCTTTATCATACTTTTCTTAACTTATGCATATTAACGTGAAATATATTTTAAACTAATATCAACATTAAGCTTACGCCTAAAATTTACATATCAGTTTAAAGATAATTATATATTTTAATTTTCTAATATTTACAAGACTAATTATATTTACACACCAAAATGAAAATGTCAAATGTAAACAAAGAATGAAAATCAAAACCAACTAAAACAAAAAGTGCAGTACGTTGTTATTCCTCTAAGTCGGGACCAATATTACTATTTGACAAGCTTTATCTACAGGATTCTAAAATAATTATTTACAGTCTTCTACACGTGATAAAAGAAAACTCATGTGCTAAGCATATTGCGCAGTGGTATGCTTTTTGGCAATATAATTTAAAATGATAATATACATAAAATAAATGTTATCAAATAATAAATTATGGCAAAATAAATACTAGAAGAATTATGAACAAGTTACTAATTCAATATAAAATTTTATTAGCACAAACAATTATAATTTATATAGTAAATAATTATTTAAAGGTTACCTTAAATTAATTTTAAATTTACTTGTTGCCCACAATACCTTATACTAGAATTAGGAAGATATAAGAGATATTGTAACGTCCAACGATTTAGGTTCCAATCACGCGTGATCATAGTTAGGCGCGCTGGTTCGGCCGAAGTCTAAATTTAGACCCATAAAAAAATAAATTATGAGGAAAAATAAGTAGGGATATTAATAATATAAAATAAAAAGATTGGTAGAAGAATTAGAAAAAATAAAAAAAATTACCCTATAGACAAAATCGGTAGTACCGAAATTGTTAGGAAAAAATGTGTAATAAATAGGAAATTTTTGGCACAAGAGGAATTTGCCATAATTAAAATTTAATCAAGATTAATTAAGTTAATGGACCAATAGAAAGAGAGATTAAACTAATTAATAGGACCCACAAACCCTAAACTTATTATAAATGTCAAAATTGATGGCATTTTCTTCACTTATCCAAAAAGTTATCATCTTCTTCTTTTTCTCTCCCTTTTGGCCGACCAAACCCTCCATTTTTTATTCCATCAAGCTTCCAAAAGAGTGGAAAGGAAGAATTTAAGAGAGAGAAACCAAAGAATTAGAGAAATCCTACTATAAAAGTGAGTTAGAGTGAAAAAGGAAGAAGAATTTTGAAGAAATTTGGAGATCCATTAAGGTGATTTTATTCTTCTTAAATTCAACCTTATTGCATTTATTTGAGACCCTTGTGGTTGGATGTTGTGATTGGAAGTGTTAGATTAGAGTTTTGCTTGAAGTTGTGAACTTGTGTTGATATTGTGTTAGAAGGGAAAGAAGTGTAGGATTGTATTAGAATTTAGTTTAGATGACCATGAAGGTTGGGTTTGTGACTAGAAAGCTAATGAAACATAACCTAAAATGGTGAGAAAGGGGTTTTTCTATGATGGGGATATGTGATGGAGGATAATTAGAAGTATTGATTTTGGGTATATGACTATTTAATGTTGAATATTACGGAAAAAGACTTGAAATGGATGATACTGTCTTGGTTGTCCTAAATGGAGAGAATAACATTAAGTTAATATGAATTTAAATAAGGCAAAAAGAGAAAGAAATGAAGTTATAAAAAAAGGGTAAAGGAGCATTAGGATCATTGCTTAATGTTCATGCATAAACCTTAAATGAATGTGTCATTTAGTGACATATTGTTTTTTTTGTTAAGGCTAAACAAGTAGCCACCAAGAGATGGACAAGGGCAAGAAAAAAGCCACTTAATAAGAGAAGGCAAAAAGAAAGATTAGAAGTTGATTTGGTAAGTACTTCTTGAATAAAAATTGTACATGCCATAAATTGTAAAGTTTGTATGAAATGTATGCTTGCATGTGACTTGAAAAATGTCTTGTGTGAAAAATAGTTGCCAATATAATTTTATGGTAAATTAAAGTGAAATGCTGAGTTTTATACATGATGATGTGATTTGAAAATTTTGGATATGACATGAATAAATTAGGTTATCAAAATACTTGAATTGCAATAAATCCTACAAGTGCCCTGTTGCACTTGCACTGGAACAGCCCTGATTAAATTGACTATAACTTAGTTTGTATAGGTTGGATTGTCTTGATACAAATTGAAAATGATAAATAAGACATAGAGATAAAAATATTATGAAGATCATGAATTGAAATTCAGCTTGTATTTAGGTCAAAATTTAGTCACAAAAGCTCCGACATAAGAGTACTATGAAAATGCTGGATAAAAAGTATTAGAACACTACCCGGTATTTTGACCCTAACTTTTAGTAGAAAACTAGGATTTAGGTGATTTTTATTGCATTTTAAAGATAAGACAATAAGACATAAAATCCTAGAAGGTTACAAAGTCAGATTCTAAGTGAAAATAGTCCGAAATTGGGTCACAAACCTAGGGTCTAAATCTGCAATGCATGAGAAAGTTTGTATTGCGGTAATTTTTTTTTACATGACATGTCTTGCGTGTAATAATTGTTGGTCATTTGATATTCAATTGTACATATAGACATCCCATATTTATAAGAGTATATATAATGTCAATAATTTGGAGTTGGTAATAATTAAGTCGAAGCCTGAACACACCTAGTTTTGAATTAGAATAGATAATAGGAGCTTTGAACGAGAACATATAATAGGTTGACATGCCAATAAAGGAAAAAAGAAATACGTGCTATAAAAATAATAAAAGCCGAAAATAACAATATCGAAAAAAAAGCCGGTAATGACATATAAAATAAAGTTGGTAATGACAACAAATACAAGTGCTATGAATGACAATATTATAAAAAGATCAGGAATGACAAATCCCTATATTCATACTAATAATTTCAGACACAGGTGTTAGGAGTTTAATTAAAAATAGTATAAAAAAATGGTATAAAAAAATATAATAAAAGATTGAGATTGCATTTTTTTTCAAGATAAATTACATGACATATTTAATTTGTGAATATAAGTGAAATATTGTTCATGATATTAGTATTATGTTTTGACATGCATAAAATTTATAAGTGTATCGTATGTATAATTTTTATCCTATGAAGTATCACTAAACTATTAGCTTAGCGTGAATAAATTTTTCTTGCGAACGTTTTAAAGTTCATAGAATATTAGAATATTTGTCAGAAGAAAAATGAAATCCAAATGAACAACAGCTTAAAACTTCAAATTAATTTTGTTATATTTTAATAAAGTATTGTAATATATTATCAAAAATTTTTCTTATGAAATGTATATATTGGAGCATGTAAGTATAATATTCTAGAGTCAAGATATATATTTTATTTCAAGATATAAAAAAATATATTTCCTAGCATGTATAGGATATTTATTTAATAGGATATCTGTATAAATATAATAAGAGAATATTAAAAGTAAGGATGTTTAAAAAAAAAAAAGTTCAAGTAGTTTAATCAATACAGTTAAATGGATAATGCCTACTTATCTTGCTAGCTTAAAGTAGGGTAAGAGAGTGTTATAGATATGGCTGTTCTTGCAGCTTTGACTGTTATTATAGCATGACATTAAATAACTTGACCCCTACGTAATAATTTTATATCAACGTTATGTATCTATTATATAGATAGTTCGGCGCTTTTGTACCTATAAAAATATTAGTGTCACGACGCTATTCACGCCTCATAATTATTTTTAAATTGGCGTGCCAACATGTCTAATCCACTAGTTCTAGGCCAAATATAATACAGATTTCTTATTAATTTAGTTTACCACTTTTATTTCTTTTTAGTCACATTATCCATAAATTCCATTTTATCACATAATTACTAAAATTATATTCTTCAATTACATTTATCAAGTTCAATTCTCTATAAAATACAAATTACACTATATTTTAAATCAAATAAAATCTTAAATTATTTAATCAATAGTCGAATATGTATTCATATAAATATATTAATGCAACAAACCAAATATGAATTAAAATAAAATAAATTGTCAAAGAAGCATTCACAGACCTTTTAATAAATTTGACTCTTTCTACTTCTCTCTCATTTCTACCAGTGTAGCTTCACTTTGAGCTTATTCTTCTACTACGGTGGTCTCTTTAAACTTAAAGGTGTCAAAATTAGTTATAACACATGAATCTTACATGCGAAATGCATAAAATTAGTGGATTAGTGTTAATGTTATACAAATCTATGTCATAAACAAATCAACCTATTTATGACACGGTTCAAATCGTGTCATGTCACGGGTTGACACGTGAATCCATTACAACTTGTTTAATTTTTTTGTATCGTATCAACCCGATCCAACCCGTTTATAACATATATAAATTTATTGAAATATTAAG